>ML832140.1:0-13358 GCA_009831015.1 Picea engelmannii | reverse complement strand
GCATGGTGTATTGTGGTGTATTGGTGTAACTCTTATACTATTGTTCATTGCTCATTGGATATAATTGAATGGTTTAAGTATAATTTGAAAAAGGTTTTTAAATTGTACTTGATACTGATTCACCCCCCTCTCAGTATCAACAGATATCACTCACCTCATATTCTCTTATGCATCTCCTCAAAATATAGTTTAGGCAAAGTTTGAATAGATAGCCTGCAACCCAAGTGTAGGATGAACTTTTTTAGACAATATTGCATCTCTCCCTGTAGGATAAATGTTGAGGGAACTTTCATGTTGTTAGATAATTTTCTATATCAGAAAACTAGGGGGCTTGTGTTGATATGGAAAATAGGTTCTCATCTAGAAACTGGTCATTGATCATGCCTTCATTAGGGATATTTAACCTAGATAAAATACCACTATTTTCCACACCATTTTCATTGTGAGATGGCTTAGTCCTTGTCCCTGACTTGCAAGATTAAATCCAAATTTTCCTCATCAAATCCACTTAAAAAACAATGTTTTTTCTTATATCCGTGGTTCACGTTTTTTCAACACACAAACATCCATGCCTTGCTAGTGTACAACCCACAGACGCCCTAAAAAAATGTGAAAAATAAAATAATTCTACATTTTCGGGTGAGGTTTTTGGTTGTGCTCATTTTCCAACCTCCCCGATACCATACTCAATGGAATTCAACCTCCTTAATCTCTTAACGATGGTATAAAGGCACCTTTGGGGGTATGGATGAGGAGGACAACCTAGGTGCAAAGTTATGCTAAGGAAATTGCAAGTCTCCTTATTCCCATTCATTCTTTGAGTAGCATCCTTGTAACTTGGAACCCTTGTTCTAACTATCCTTTATTTTCATTATATGCCCATAAGGTGTGTTCATATCCATATTGGGTCATCCAATGAAAGGAAATATTGTTGATTGATGCTTGAAGGACATTTTGGAGGAACCTGGGAAGTTGGATTCAAGGAAGTGTCGACGGTTGGAGTTAGGTTGTAACAACTTCTTTTATCATTGCTAATAACAAGTTATCTTTTCCCCATACTTGTGTAGTATTGATTCAATTTGTTTATGTATGTATAATCATTCTTCATATTTGAATCTATCTATCAATTACTTGTATGATTTTATACTATAACTACCTTGTTGCAACACTTATTGATCTTATTTTGCAGGTTAACTCAAGTAGGATTCAAGAGAAGTACCAGGGTCGAGAGCAAGGAATGACATCGAACATAAGGATAAAAGGTGTGAAACTTTCTTCCCTCTCTGATAAAGTAGTTTTGAAAGTCTTGTGTGTGGGTTAGGGTTCCATATTCTTTCATTTGGTAAATCTCTGTAGTGACATGACCCAAAGTCATGGGGGATAAATCCCATAACAAGGGGTTTGTGTTGATATGGTAAACATGTGCTCATTTGGAAACCGTTCATCGATCATACGTTCTTAATTAGGGCTAGTCAACTTGGATAAAAAATACCCAACTACATTTTCCTTGCGATACTTATCAATAATTGTTAGATCAAACTGTTTTAATAAAAAAAACCATCTAATCATTCTACCATTAATGTTAGGTTTATTCATAAAGTATATAATGATAGTATGATCTATATGTACAAAAAATTTATACCCTGTAACATAATGTATGAATTTATTTAGAGCATGAACAAATTATAAAATTTCATTCTCTATAACAATATAGTTGATTTTTGCACCAGCCAACTTTTTACTTATCAAATAGATTACATAGGGTTTAATGTCTTCATTTTGTCCTAAGAATTCTCCTAAAAAGTTTTCTTATGCATCAGTGTGAATTTGAAATTGAAGAGCCTAATTGGGACCTTGTAATACAGGATCAGTTGAAAGTTTTTTCTTTTATTGTCTCAAAAGCTTGTTGGAAGTTCGGGGTCCAACAATAATCTACATCTTTGGACACCAAGGTAAAGAGAGGAGAGGCTATTTTACTGAAATCCTTGATGAACCTTCTATAGTATCCTGCATGTCCAAGAAATCATCTTACATCTTTTGGTTTCAAATGGATAGGAAGTAAATTGATGATTTTGATCTTATCTTTGTCTACTTCTATCCTTCTGGAGAACATATGATGTCCTAAAACAATTCGTTCATTCATCATCATATTACATTTTTCATTGTTAATGGATATATTCATTTCTCTACATCTTTGGATAACCTTATCTAGATTGTCCAAGGCCTCATCAAATGAAAAGTAGATGGGGTATTACATATACTAAAATGTAATACTTTATATGCAAATGTAACCTAGGGTAAATTAAAGGCGGTCTTGTCCTGATCCTTAGGATGGATCTGAATCTAGTTGTATTCACTAAAACCATCCATAAAGGAAAAGTATTGCTTCCCGACTAATACATCCAAAAATTGGTCAATACAAGGTAGGGGGGAATGGTCCTTTCTGGTAGCCTTGTTCAACTCATGATAATCCACACATATCCTTCACTTCCCATTCTTATTTGGGATGATAACTAGAGGAGAGACCCATTCGATGTCTGAAATAACATATATGAATACGACATCAAACCACTTTTGGAGTTCTTGTTTAACGATGTCTTTCATTGCATGGTTCATCCTTCTTTGGGGCTGCCTAACAAGTTTGTAGTCCTCATTGATGTAAATATGGTGAGTAAAAATTTAAGGATGGATGCCTCTCATGTCTTTATAATCCCATGAAAATTCTTCAATATTTCTTTTCAGCACATCAAACAATTTGTGTTCCTGCTGAATATTGAGTTTATTGTTGATTTTGAGTGTTTTTGCAGGGATGATCTCTATGGTTTTGACATTTGGATCTTCTATCTCAGTAGTAAAAAAATCTATCCATAATTTAGTGTCATTTTTTGTATAAATTTCAGATATATTATCATCATTTATCCCTTCTATTTTCACATCGTCTTGATATTGATTTTGTAGAAAGTTTTCAAGGAAAGTGTCCTGGTCAATTGTACTATCATCCAAGGAAGTGTGAATTGTGTATATGGGGTAGGAATTCGTTTGTGTCAAGTCCTATTCCTCTTCCACTCACGTAGGAATATATTTCATTATCAAAGGTTGGACATGATCATAAAGAACTATTTTATTTTGGGAAAGGCCATCAGTGATGGTCATATTTCCTATTCTATAGCCAATGTATGCATCTATTGTGGCCAACCAAGGCCTTCCAAAATTGAGAGGATATCCATTGGATTGAGACTTGGGTTGAAGTACTAGAAAGTCAGTAGGGTACTCCCAAGAATCAATGGAGATTATGATATCTTCCAACACGCCTTGGTGTATCTCTCAAAAATATCTTAAGGTTGAGTCTTATCATAATATCCTTAGTCATGACATTGATTGCATCTCCTAGATCAATAAGAGTATTCTATACTAGGGTGTTATTAATATGCACATTTACTAAGGGAATCCCTGGATCCAGGTACTTAGGTACAATAAACGTCCCAAGCATAAGGTTAGATAATTGTCCTGTGACATTTATGGTAGGATCATGTTTCCTTTTTCTCCCTTGTCTTATAATGAATTTTTCCTTGATATATTTGTTGAAAATGGCACATATTTAAGATCTTGTAAGAGAGGTATCTTTATGAAAAAAAATTTAAGCTCTCCTAAAAGTTTATTTTTCCTCAGATGTATGAGTTTTCTTTTCTTGTAATCTCTCCGGGTAAGGAGGTATTTGTGGTTGAGGTAAGGTAATATCTTCTTTCATATTCTTCATTTTCTATGAGCTTTGGTTGTTGTTGCAAAAAATTTCTTGATCTGATATTTATCTCTTATAGTTGCAAAGAATAGGTTTGATAAGTTGTATTATTGTTATATATACGTTGGAATTGCTTGTTGTTTGGATTTGGAGCAGGTTGAGAAGGTAGCTGAGGTTTCTTAGGAAGAGCATTGTTTTGAGGAGGAGGAGATATTAATGTAGGCTGTTGGAAATTTTGTGGCCTCCATCCTTGTGATGGTTGACTCCATTGATGTTGTGGCATGCTAGGAAAATATTGGTATGGAGGAGGAATTGGAGGTTCGTGGTACTTCCAAGGATTTGGATTATTCCAAGGTGATGGGTTATACCATGGTTGAGGAGACATTTGAGAATCATATGTACTAAAATTTTGAGCAAGATTGAAGTTCAAACCTGTTTGAAATGGTCTTGGTGCTCTAGCCTTCTTTGATTTATGAATTATAGTGATTCCACATTCTCATCTTCTCCTAGAAATGTAGCTTTCAATCTTGGAAAAGAACAACATTTTTTATTTGGATGATTTTCTTCACAATTACCACAAACATCTACAAGGTATAAAGGGTGCTCATTTCTAGGATGCTTTTTAGTGCATTTGGAACAATAGAAAACCAATGCCTTATCTACTTCCTCCTATTTCTTTTTTATTTTCAAGGTAACCATTTGCATGGATAAAGAGTGTAAAATATCAGTCTACATGCCCTCTATTAATCCTCCTAATTCATTATTTATATGAGTTGTAGGGTTAGAAGATTGAGTTGCCAAACCTTTATTGCTTCTACCTTTCTTTCTGGAGGACATTGAGTGGTTCTTGAATATTGTTTTGATATCATTATATTCCAACTGATAGATATATCCATTGGATAGGAGATTAAATGTTTCCATTAAATCTTCTCTCACTCCTCTGAGTAAGAAAATATTGAGTGAGCCTTCATCCAGAGTGCAATTTTGAGCTCTCTTGTAGATTAGTTGAAATATCTCTTCAAAGTATTCTAGAGATTCATCAGGTCCTTGTGTCATTCTGAAAATATCATCCCTTCTATCTCTTTCTATACAATAGTATCTGTATCTTTCACTGAATTTATTTCTCATTTGATCCCACATTGTGATACTATTTCCCTCCAAGATCATAAACCATATTAGATCTGATTCCTTCAAGGTAGAAGGAAAAGGTTTGAGATTCTGTTCACCAATTGTATAATCATATGTCCTTCATATAACTGCAAACTCAAACAAGAAAGTGTCGGGATCTTCAGAAATAAGCCCATGAAAATGAGGTAAGGAGTAAGGATTAATATTTTTCATCTTGGTTTTGTTGAGGTCATTTCCTACTTCCAAAAATTTCCCTCCCCTTTTCTACTTTCCCGATTTCATTTCTCCCTTTCTTTTCCCGCTTCTACACTTACCCATGTTTTCCCTCTTACTACCCCTTTCTATTTCTCACACTTAGTCTCATTTTAGACCGCGGGTTCCTAGGTTGGCAGACTTACTTTTTCTCACCTCCATCCACAAATTCACTTCACGAGTCAAACCAACAGCTGTTTTGTTCCATATTTAGACAATTTTATGATCTCGGGTTCCCGGGTTGACAGGATCAAACTTTCATGTTCTTGTGTTCTGTGATAGACATATTGCACCACAGACTTCCATAATCTACATTTAGATCCCTAGACCACCATGAAACTACATAAGTGTCATTCTTCCTAACATGAACCCATCCGACCACCACTCCATCCCACACTTAGCCATTTTCACGCCTCTTACCATCACGGGCTCTCAGGTTCGCGAGTTACTGGGTTCACAAAAAAATATCAAGTCACAGATTTCCCCCTCCCATCCCCGTCACCCTCATGCCTTTTCTAGTGAACATTTATTATGATATTAATGCTAATAACTTACCATACATGTTCAAAGGGATGACCATTAATTAGTGAAAGGCTTGAGGAGACCTCCTATTAAATCACATTAAACGGGATTTATGGAGGATTATATTATCTCCCACCAGCTTTCATTCTTAACATAATTTGGAGCAATTGAACGTCTTCATCAACTTATGGCAGCAAGTTGACAATAGTTATGTGGAGATACGCTGAATATTTTTGGACACGAAGATCATATTTTTCAGTGGTCCATGGCATATTCCTATTACTCATCCCCTTCTGCCCAGAAGGAAATAATCTGGATGTCTATAATTGCACATGCAAGCTGTGTGCCAAAATTTTTTGATTGCAAGGAGTTGGTCTCCTGGTGCATTGAGAGATACATTCCAAGCTAGCGGATCATCCAGTTGCAGGACCATTCCCATATCTCTTTGTCACCTTAGGTTTTTCATAAGATGTTGAGGCTCCCTGAGCCAACTCTCACCTTCATAGGTGAATATTGCAGGGAGTTCTTAAGAAATCATGGAAATGGACTCGAACTCTTACCTGAATTCTTGGAGAACCCAATGGTCATCCCTAAGGATATCAAAATATTGCAGGTTGGCGCATTCAAAAACCCCTTCCAGGAAATTGCATGGCTTTTTACAAGAATAACAGGACATGAGACCATGGCCAACATATCCCGGATGATTCTTTACATTATTTATTTTATGGTCAAGGAACAGGCCATATTCGATAGGGGTAAGTTGATTTCCATTGAAATCTCTTCCCAGTTGGTGCAATACAAGAAAGATAATAAATTTTTTATCTCATATTATTTGGTCTTTGTGATAGCACATTGCTGTCAGTTCCCGAGATTATCTATCTGTAAGAAGGTAAACTGTGAGTTTGACCCAGTAACCTTATGGTATCAATAATTGTGGATTCACAAGGCCTCCCAACACTATTATGAAGTCTTTAATGATTTTGTATCAGTTTTCAAATAATTTTTGTATGGAAAAAATGATCTCCAGATGTATGACCATGTGAGTAAATTCCCGGATAGGAAGGGGACACTAGAACAAATGGAAAATTATAACGTTATAAGGATTTTTGGATCTAAAGAAATTCATTCCTTCCTTCCATGTCACATATCTGATAGAATGTTTGTTGCTAAGATAGCAAGGAAGTACACCTATTGGTTGCATTTTTTCCATGAAAAGAGAAAAAGGAAATTCATACCTCTGCCTTGGAAAGTCGAGGATTTCATATTCAGGAATATGAAAAATATTGACGAATTCACGTGCCACTTACACAACCTCATTTGAAATATACTGAAAAAGTAAAAGGGTTCGACCCTAGTGGTATTTTTGTAGAACACCTATTGGTTGTCGGTTTCATAAATTATTTCATTAACACTGTCCTTAATGAAGATGGAGATAACGCCTCATGCATTCTTGCTCATGAAACTGGCGACCTAGAGACAATACTCAACACCAATGAGTCATAAAAGTAGAGAGGAAAAGGTCCAAGTGAGAAAAGTGCTCAATCACCGACTGCCACGCCCAAGAGTACAACATCTCGTAGCAGTGCTCCAATGGCCTACCCAAGTAAGAAAGTCACACAAAGTTCTTCAGGCGGAGGAGGAGATAAGAACACTCCCTCCAGAAAAATTTAAAGTTCTCATAAACTTCCCGTGAGGAAGAAACGAAAAAACATTGTGCAAGAAGAGGAGGGACCGAGGGGAGAAAGTGATATCCAATATCTCTCCCTCGAAGATATGGAACTAGAAATTTACATTGAGAGAGTGTTCCCAAATGATGACCAGCTAGAGAACACTGCTCCCCAGAACCCTTAGATGGAAATAATTGGGACCGAGACCTTCGACGAAGAAGAGTCTTTTGCATTTCAGAGCACTCTTTTTTACAGTGAATCCAAAATTTTGATTATTGAAAAAAGAGATGTAAATAATAAGAAGGGGAAATATCTTTCAGAGATTAACCTACAGAACATGTAGCCTTCCCAAATCTCCCCAATACACCAAGCAACTGGAGATTCTCTAGATAGCTCTATTGACAGCCTTGACGTAGATAATGTCAGGTTAAAGGAGCGAATCAAAGAATTGGAGGGAGCTCTAATGCCCCTTCCAATGTTGGCTAGTCCTTTAGCAATGATCAGGCCTACCACACCTGCGAAAAAGTTAAAAGGATAAAAAATCCTTCTCACATCAGCCCGAGGCTATGTGGAAAATAATATAAAGAAAATAATGGAATTAATAACAGAGGCTTGGGAGATGTCAAAGAGTATGGTCTCTTTTGGAACAAGAGCACATGCTTTGCATGAATATCTTCAAGCAGATTTGAAAAATGAGCAAGGTTTCTACCTCGACGCAGTTGTACCATTTGGTGTTAAATTTACTACTATGATGCAATTGAGAAGAAGAGGAAGGATCTCCCTTCCCCAAATTGAATAAAGCAACTAAACGCATGCTGCAAAGAAAAGGTAAAAAACTTGAATGGTATCGCTCAAGCATGTAGCCAGGCCATAAATAGGAGGAACTATTCAAGAAGCTAATTGAGATAGATCTAGTTGGAAAGACCAATGAAGTCCAAGACCCGAAATTTATACTCAACTCATTGTTTTTAACTAATCAATAATTTGATGAACAAATTGAGATCTTTAAAAGGCTGTCATTTGAAAAATTCTATGGCATTCTTGAATATGGTGAAGATGACATGGAAAACTGGTTGGTTGATTATTCGATTAAAAACCAAGATATTGAAGAAGCATTGCATAAAATCTCTATTTATCTAAGGGACTTGGAAGGTGAACTCTTCAATATACAAATATGACATGAAATCAATGTGGCGCCCATGAGGAGCTACATCGAGGAGTGGTTCAAAAAGGTTGTCGACAAGCTTACCAATGAAGGGAAAAAGACGATTGAGACGGTTCCCATAACCGTCGAGGAAAGCCATAAAAGGACATTAGTGAGAAAATGAAAAATCATGAGATACCATCATAGTAAGTTCATACTGATCACATCTTTTTGTCTTTATCAAGATCTTCATCAAGTTACTTTACTTATTTAAATAGAAAGGTTTAACCAAAGACTGATATTTTCCTTTTTCTTCTTACCAGGTCTAGCTCTCTTACTCCTCCCACTTTCTTCTTTCTAAGAAATTCATTCTTATACATATTTTATTTATGGTCCGCGGGAGCCCCAATCCCACCCATTGTAACAAACACATTTTAATTTCATAGAATATGTATTGAACTATATATTTTTTAGAAATTCCAAGAGAACTATTTTGGGAACAATCTCGACTGTACTTTGTAACCCATTTTTTTCTGAATATAAAGTATTTGAGGTTGATATATAGTTATATTCATTTGAGCTACCCATGTATCACCATGTCAAAGTTATCTTATGCATGCAGATCATTTTATTTTAATTTTTATGTGATCATAAATATTTATCCCTACTATGATGGATGTGAGGAATTCTGTTTATTTGCTTTAAATGTATGAATGTGTGTGTTTACTGGTTCATTCTCAGGAATTCTCTTTTTAAAAAGAAAATAAAAAAAAAAAACTGTTTTTTGTTATATCTATTTCATTTCTTGACGAACTTCTCACTAAAGTTCCACAATTTATAAATCATGGACATAGGAGTACCACCTCTATAAAAACGTAGGAGGATTCACATCCTCGTGAGGTTGTCGTTTCGGTCTTGACAGATTCAAGCATTAACATTTTTGGCGACCATACTGGGGACATGAACTTAAAATTTGGAACCTGGCCCAACGTTTTAAAAGAAATATATGATTTTACCCCAAGGTAACCAGCCCCAGTTAGAAATTGGACTGGATAATAAAGGAAGCATTTTTCACCCATTATATAATCTAGTAATATCAACAGCCCAAACTCGGGAGGAGCTGGAAGGGTCCTGGTAGATCTTAGTCCAAGAAGAATAAAGAGAAATTCTTCGAAGACAAAGAAGAGAAGAATGACAAGATCTAAGAAATCAAAGATTGGCTAGAACAACACAAGAACAAGGTCAATATTGAAGCTGGATGAGTACAAGGGACCCATCACTTGAAGTAAAAGTAAACAACTATTTGTCCCTAGAAGTGAAAGTTCTGATTCTGAAACCTCCTCAGAAATGGTGGCAAGAGACGAACAACCCCGGATCAAACATCATGAGGAGAGACAAGGAGGACAAAGAGATGCTGCAAGAAACCAAGGAATCCTGGGGTTTGGAAATAGACGGAGGGTGAGAGATTCCCCTCTTAATCTCATGGGTGAACAACACGAACTCCTAGTTCTCCCTAAGGGAGCCTTGAAGGAATTTGTTGGAGATGGGAAAATCGATGCAAAGAGGCATTTGCATTTGTTTCTTGATGTTTGTGACTTCCACCGAGTTGAGTATGATGATGTCATGGTGAGGTTATTTTTGCAAACTTTATCAGAAAGGGATTATGAATGGTATACAACACTTCCCAGTAGATCCATTTGCTCATTTAATGACCTTGAAGTTATGGTCCTTAATATTTTTTCTCCCTCAATTGCTTACCACAACCTCCTCCTAGACTTCACCCAAATTGGGTTAAGGAAGAACGAAAGGATACAAGATTTTAATCTCAGGTTCAATAAGACTTTGAGTAGAATCTCGAAAGACAAAATACCAAATGACCTGGTCATTCTTGGTTGTTATAAGAATGCAATGCCCCCAAATGTGAAATATTCCATCAGAACATCCCAGATGGATACCCTGGAGGAAGAAATGACTAAGGCTACTGAGATGGAAGAAATTATGATTGAAATGGGATCTGACCCTAACATTATATTGGGGAAAGTACAAATACATATGGGAGAATTGAATATCGATAATAAAGGAGCTTCCATCTCGAGAAGAAACAAATAGTTTAAACCTCAAGCATATCAAAATCAAATGGTGGGAGGAGGATTTTTTAAGGGAACCATACCTGACGTAAAAGTTGACCCTGCAATAGCACAGAAAAAAAAGAAGAGAATTGAGATTGTGCAGATGAATAGGACCATCAAATATATGGAGAATGAAATAACCAGGCTGATAAGGGGAGATAATTACATACCAAACCCAAGAATGTAAATTCCCGAACAAAGGAGGAACTCTCCCCCCGAAAACATGGTCATATTTGAGAATAATGAAGACCCACCGAGACTAAGGGTTCCCAGAAAGCCCACTCCAAATGTGGTTGTTTTGGATGATGTATGTGACAAGAAAATGACTGAAAAAGAAGGTTATTACTTACCTGATGAATGCTTCGAGACAATGCCAATGGATGGATGCGAGGCATCAATGTACATATATGGAGAAGGCGACGACAATTCTAACTTGCAAGAAAACGTCGCCCAAACAAGAGGATTTGTAAATATACCCAAGAATAAAGGCGACTCCAACAAAGAAAAAGAAAAAGAAAAATACAGTGAAAAAGTGACGAATGAGAAGGTGACAATTGGAATCACAAGGAAACCCGTAGCAACAAGCTCAACTCAAATGACGTACAATGTCATGGAAGACTTAAGTAAACTGAGGATAACCTTTCCTTTTACAGAAGTGGTGAAGATTCCTCAACCGAGGTAGAATATCTTGAAATTGATGGATGATCCATCAAAAGTAACGTAAGTTGTCATTACCACTCCAAAACAAAACCAGAGACCATCGACTGCTAAGATGAGAGGTAAAATTCCACCCTTATACATCTCAATTGAAAACCATGATGTTGCATTGCATAACTGTTTAATTGCTACTGGCGCGATAAATAATATAATGCCACTCGCTGACATGGAAGCATTGGGCATGAGTTGCACTAAATATTATGAAAATGGCGAGAGCATATATGCCATCGATTTCGAGAAAAGTACTAGCATATGGAGAAATCAAAGATTTCTATGCGTGGATTATCGCATCTCCCCATATCATCACGATTTTTAATATTATTGTGGTATATCTGCCTCTAGTATGTGGGGTTGTGATGGGAAGAGATTGGATCTCCATGATTGGTGGATATATAATGAACAACGGTATTTGTATGATGCTACCAGGCAAGGAGGGAGCGATGATTAAAGTACCTCGAGAGCCCAAAAAATATTTCTCCTTCAAGAAGAAGGATAATGAATTAATGGAAGACTACATAGACGTTAGGATCATAAACTATGCTATATTGGACATGGAGAAGAATAAAATCCTAGAACGAGTTCAAGAATTGGAGGTCCCAAAATATACATTTGAAGGTTACTAGAGAATTTCATTCAATGGAGGATGCTCTAAATCAGGGAACATAGTTGGGATTGTTCTCGTAAGCCCGGATAAGAAGACGCATCCTCACGCTATAAGACTAGAGTTTCCATGCTTGAATAACGAGGTAGAATACAAAGCTTTAATCTAGGGGATGATCCTCGCACAAGGAATGAAAATAGAACATCTCATTGTGACTGGAGATTCAGAGTTGGTCATCAACCATGTTACCCAGAAATACAAAATAAAAAAGGAAAGACTTAAATTGTATTTCAAAAGAGTTAATGAAACGATGGAATATTTCAGCTCTTTCAATATTGATTTCATTCCAAGGCATAATAATCATAAGGTCGATTCTCTATATTTGGAAGCTTCATTATCAAATCCAGACGATATCCCGAGAAAAACATCTTTCCAGGTGGAAAGGGCCTTTAGGCCATCTGTGCCTGATAATATTGAGTACTTACAAGTGTTTGGAAATGATGAACAATTGGAGAATTTTTTGTTAAACGATGATGATGAAGAATATGATAAAGAGATTGTCGTCCCCAAAGACTGAATACAATTTGAATCTTTGTTCACAAAATATGATCATTCCAAGAATCTTTGTGAAGAAGTTTTAGCTCGAAAGGCACAAGAGACAAGAAAAGTCAATATTGGAACAGACTAGTCCCTGAAATATGTCAATTTGGGAATCGATTGCACCCCCAAATAAGTTGATCAATATGTCACCTTATTAAAGGGATATATTGATGTGTTTGCTTGGACTTATGACTACTTAAAGGCTTGTGACAAAATTATATTCCAACATATCATTCCTTTGAGGGAAGAAGCCAAACCGGTGAAACAAAAGATAAGAATGATGAATCCCAAGATGAAGCATCTAGTAAAAATGGAGTTGGAGAAGTTGAAGAAATAAGGGATAATTTATCCCATTAGACATCCAGACTGACTTTCAAATCCAATGATTGTCAAGAAGAAGATCGGGGAAATCTAAATTTGCATCGACTTCAGAGATCTTAACAGAGCGAGCATAAAAGATAATTTTTCGCTGCCCAACATGGAGTTTTTATTGCAACAAGTCACGTGATCTGCATGCATGTCTATGTTGGATGGTTTATCTGGATATAATCAAGGCTTGGTAATTGAAGAGGATTTTTTTCCCTCGACCAATTTTTGGGGAATCTTTGGTCAGTTTTGGAGGTTTTGGACCACTTTTGGACTTTGACACGTTGTTCGAAGTAGGAGAGCCCAGGTGGATCTGAGATCAGGGATCTCAACTATTTTGAGGGTTCTGTGGACCCAGTAAGGGGTCCTCTAGGTTTTGTAACGATTTTATGGGATGTCGACCCATGGGTTTTCCCCATGTTTAGGCCTTATTGTAAGATTTTGTAAAGTATAAATAAAGAGGAATGTATTGTAGAAGAAGTAGTTATGTGTG
>ML832139.1:7836-33775 GCA_009831015.1 Picea engelmannii | reverse complement strand
ACGGGATCCAGCCCGTGACCCATTTCTTAGGCCAAAAATCTAAATGCCGCACTTGGATTGAGGTACCTAGTAACCAACTTTAGGACATCTACCCAGGTGGCGATTGTGGGCTGCAATCGCACCTTGATTGGATTTTGTGTGGCTATTGGGAAGTATCGCCATCTCTTTCGGGATATTTCCCCCTCTACCCCTCATTATAACCAGTTGTTTCATCCTTCACTAGTCTCTCTTCCGGTGACTTCAGACCCCACTGTTGAGAACTATTGGA
Organism: Picea engelmannii; assembly: GCA_009831015.1. NCBI lineage: Eukaryota > Viridiplantae > Streptophyta > Pinopsida > Pinales > Pinaceae > Picea > Picea engelmannii. Next base: position 33,507 of record ML832139.1, on the reverse strand, counting down.
AGGTCCAGTGCTATTTGAGAGGAAGGACATTACGTCTTCTAGAACACAAGCATTTGCTTTCTTTTGATTCCCCCATGTGGACAAAACCCTCTTACCAACATATATGCTTCTTTCTCATTTATGTATGATGCACATCTGATTACAATTTGACTTTGAGATATATATTGTGTAAACAGTTACAGCAAAGACTCTTGTTTCTATATTTCTCTCACCACTTTGTGCACACATTCACACAACTCGTCTGACATCATAGGGGAACCACAGAACCCCCGTCATTCACGACACTTTCTCAACCTCCCACCTATCTTAGGGGGAGTATCTGGTCGTACCCGCACATCGGTACCACCTTCACACACTCCTGTGAGTGCTACTATCTTAGGATCAACTTTGCTTGGTTCTACATTACTTGGGTCCAATTCCCAAGGTCATCCATTCACTCGCTCTCCTTTGCACGGGAGAAGAGGACCCACTTCCTCTCAAGGAGGGAGCACCAACCCACCTAGTCCCCATCAAGGTTCAGGTTTACAACACACTATGGCTAGAGCTAACCCTCCCACCCCACTACAGATTCCATATCTGGCCTCTCTCAACATACCGGATCTCACCAAGCTCACCAATGATCCTATATTGCATGACGCCACATGGCCTGCAATGCCAACAAAGCTTCCTTCAGACATCCCAAAGTTTGAAGGAAAGGCAGGAGATGACCCCGCCGACCATGTCATGACTTTTCATCTATGGTGTTCTTCCAATAGCATTATGGATGATTCCGTCAGAATGCGGCTATTTCAACGCACACTTACTGGCCCATTAGCCAAATGGTATGTCGAAGAAAAATTAGGGTCCCATATGACCTTTGAGTCCTTGGCCAAAGCATTCTTAACTTTATTCCAATTACCCATCGGCCATGACAATGGTCTAGAACTACTGTCTAACTTCAAACAGACCTCATCCACCCACATCGCTAACCACATTCATGAGTGGCGTAGGTGACATAGTTTGTGTAAAGCAGAAACCACCAAACAACAATGTCTTGACTGGTTTCTTAGATCACTTGTCGCTCTGCTTGGTAAGGATGTAGCTTCCACCTTCCCACAATATGAAGAGGAAGCCATCAGCAAGGCTCAACAATATGACCTTATATACGCACAGTCAGGGTACTTGTACACAGTACTTCCTGATCTTCCAAAGCCTGTGTCGTTTGGCCAAGACAAACTGGGGATGTCTCACTCAGCAGACGGACTAATAGGTGCCACCACACACCATGGTCCACAACCCCAACCACCACCGATGTATGGAACACCCCAATACCCGCCTGCATATGGGGGCACTCCTTATTACCCCGCACCACCTTATCAACAACCATATCTTGTTGCTATACCTCTACCTATCAGTGGACCACCACAGGCACCTCCCATACATCCACCTCTTCCAGCCACTAGTGGTACTCCCTCAACATCCGCTTATAGTACTGGTGAAAGCACAAAGCCTTCCTATGTACCTTATGGATCGACACCACCACAAAATCCATACTTTACGTTTCCAGGTCCTCCACAACCCATGGCTCCCCCACACCCACATGCGGGGGTAAATTTTGTTCAACCTTCGGCTGCTCAACAATATCAAAATTTCGAACAGTTGAACATAGCCAACCCAACTCATCCTTCAAACAATGCCAATAAGAAAGGACAGAACAGGAATAACAATAACCCGGGTCAAGGCGGGAATCAACCCCCACCCCACCAACCCACTGGGGGCAACCAGAACCAAGGGAACCAAAACCCCCAAGGGGGCAATAACAACAAATTCCCAGGGTGAAATAATGTTAAAACCATCCACCCTTGTCCCCTTTGTGGCGAGTTCGGTCATTACACTCACCATTGTCCCCAGATCATTGATTTCAAAAGGTTGAAGGAATCGGGTAGTCTTCCCCATAACCCTACACAAACTGCCCCTCAGCAGGAACCACAACAGTATGTGCAACAACCCCCTCCCACCATGTTGAAAAATCCTATCCCACATCAAGGGGTGATCAACACCCAACAAGACATGCAACATCCCCCACCTCAGGTGGGTCAATACCACAATCCAAACAATCCAGCAGAGCGAACGATTCTCCTCACCGATGAGGAAGAAATTCTTCTGCAAACACGCAATCGTCAGTATCAGACATCAGTTGAGTCTACCCCTATCTCTTCTGAGACAAAACCTACACCGACGGGACCCCCGTTGGTGATCCCTCTCCCTTCTTCCGAACCACCATTACGTATCCCTCGCATCCCCTTGCGCAGGAATGTTCATAACCCACAGGCTAGGGCAGCCCATAACTATAGCTTGGTAGACGACTTAGCACAATCCCCGACTGCCATGTCAGTCTTGGAAGTCCTCCAGACTTGTCCAATGCAGCGGAAATCACTACTTTCCACCTTAGGGGTAGTCGACCCTGCTGATACTCGACTCATCACCTTTGACCTTGATAGCTGTGAACCTCGTCTTCCTGCTTTGGTCACTATTCAAATACCGGTAAAAATACGGAACATCACCGTCCATCGCTGTATCATCGATGAGGGTGCATCTACATGCATCATGTCCAAAATAGTATGGCAGAAACTGGGTTCCCCAGAACTCATACCGTCCGCCATCACATTACGAGCTTATGACGGATGACCATCATCTCTTGAAGGGATCTTCCAAAATGTCCTTGTAGAACTCAGGGGCAAAACTATTCTCATTGACATCGAAGTTATTGACGCCCCACTCGATTACAATATCTTGTTCGGCCGTAGCTACATGTATGCTGTGAAGGCAATGGCATCATCCGTCTTTCGCACAATCATGTTCCCCCATAACGGAAAGATTGTAACCATCGAGCAAGTCTCACATTATGAGCCTAATCCATCTTCCAATCTCGATAATATTCTTCCTCTCATCCATACCAACATAGATGCATATCCACTCGTTGAGATGGGTCTTGGGATTTTTAAAGATCCATCCTTATTAGGGACGTACCATGGAGCACCACCACTCCTCCCCCCTAATCAGGTATGCGTTGTCTCATCTAAGGGAACTCACACGGAGGATGCTCTTCCTCCTCAGGAGGCTTCCGTCATTCCTGACGTCTCAACAGTCGCAGAACCACTCCAGCCGGAGCCTCCTGCACACTCGTCGACCCCTTTGTTCCATGAATCCACACCCCCTCAAGGGCCTACTCCCATTTGGGAGTCAGTTCCCTGACCCCTCACTGAAATTCCCTTCTTTTACCATCCACCCGGTATAGAATCTTTCCAGGTAACCGCAATGCTCACACTACCCAATATGGTGTTAGCAATCCCAGTGTGGTATTTACATCCACCTGAGATGGTCCCTTGCCCACAGGAAGGCCTCCCCATGACGATTCCTGTCCTCACCCCCACTACCCCCATACTCCCTACCCCCCCTGCTACAGCTGGGGGCAGGTGAAAGAAGAAGGATCCCACAAATCCACTTCCTCCACGCATCCCACCACCTTGCGCACTTTGTGAGAAAGAGGGCCACCAAACCAACAATTGCCCATCCCTACCTGAATTACGGAATTTGATTCCACTCAATCAAACTCCCACAACACCCACTACTACTGCTAGTCCTACTACCACCCAACCAACCAGTAGTAAAGGGTTGAGGACTAAATTCGCATGTGCTATGTGTTCCGAATATGGCCATTACACCCATCATTGCTCAGCACTGCCACGTTTCCGGCAAACATTAGCTGTTGTACGCCAGAATTTCCAGAACAACCCACGCCCTGGTACGTTCTCTTCAAACATCACTGACATTCTCTATGTCACCACTACAGTCAATGAACGTATGATATTCCCTTGTTCTCTCTGCGATTTATTAGCTCACTTTACATACCAGTGTCCAATAATCCTCGCATACAGGCAACGTCAATTGACCCTGCGTCACCAACTCGCAGCGGTGGTCATTGACATTACCTCGCCACTCGAGGATTTTCATGTCATTTTGCCTGAACCCGAGGCACTCCCAATGCCTCCTTGGTTATTAGATGGTGTATCTGAGGATTTACCCCGTAACCCACCCAACTCTCTTGTTCATTCCCTTGTGGACACTATCCACCCAACCACCATGGGTACCCCTCAGTGCTTCAACATATGGTTCATGACGAGTGAACCCTCATCATCTGCTCGCACCACTCCCATTGCTTCCCCAACAGGGGGCAATCACACTAGAGCTAAGATCACTCCTTACGACCCCTTATATTCCCATCATTTCCAATGCGACGAGGAAATACGGGAAGAGCTACACCGCCCAGAATATCCCTGGGACGCACTACATCATTGTGCCCTCTTCCTTCCACAGGAAACCCTCATGCCTCCTAACCAAAACCCCATTTACGCGGTCGAAACCAAATATTTTATCCCATCCGGGCCTATCGATTGGTTCAACAATCCCATTCCTGCCCCTGAGGCCTTTGAAGAAGGTAATCTGGCTAACATTTCCCCCACCATCAAAATCGACATTTACATTAAAAATGGTGTTGTCGAAGAAATCATCATTGGAGCTGCGTGCACTCCTCAGGAAATCGCCGCATATAAAACCCTCTTCCAGGAATACAGGGATATTTTCGCCTGGTCATACACAGAGATGCATGGCCTTGACCCATCTATTGTCGAGCATCGCATCGACACTTGGTCTGACATCACACCATTTCACCAGAAACATCAACCACTACACCCATCCAAAGCCGCGGCTATCAAAGCCGAAATAGACAAATTACGCACGACCGGGTTTATTTACCCCATCGCTTACACTTCATGGGTTTCCAACCCTGTTCCCGTCGACAAAAACCAGGACACCATCCGCATTTGCACAGAATTTCGCGATCTCAATAATGCATGTCCAAAAGACAACTTTCCAACGCCTTTCATCGATCAAATTATTGACGACTGTGCCGACCATGAGGCTCTCTCCTTTATGGACGGATTCTCTGGATATAACCAAATTCAAATCCACCCAGCCGATCAATATAAAACTGCATTCATTACCCTGTGGGGTACCTTCGCATATCGTGTCATGCCTTTTGGCTTAAAAAACGCTGGCGCAACTTTCCAACGGGCCATGACATACATTTTTCACGATCTGGCTGCAATCATCCTCGCCTACTTGGACGACCTCACAGCTCGATCCAAGAAACGCACCCAACATCTCGATGATTTACGAATCATCTTTCAGCGGTGTCGTCAATACAACATCCGCTTGAACCCTCTCAAGTGTGTGTTTTGTGTCACCGTCGGGCGACTCCTAGGTTTTATCGTTTCCCAAACCGGTATTACCGTGGACCCCCTCAAAGTCAAAGCCATCACCGAAATTCCACCTCCTCGGAATTTACGACAACTGCAGAGTCTACAGGGAAAAGATAACTTCCTTAGATGCTTTGTTCCAGATTACGCCATACGCGCACATGGTTTCCTTCGCTTACTTCGTCACGACATCCCCTTTCACTGGGACGACTATGCCCAATAGTCGTTTGACGATCTCAAAGCAGCGCTTTCCAATGCACCTCTAATTAGTGCACCTGATTATAATCGTGACTACATCCTCTACGTATTAGCATCAGCTGTATCAGTAGCCGACATCCTCGTCCAGCTCGGAGATGACAATCGGGAACATGTCATTTACTACGTTAGTAAGAACCTCTCGGGACCATCCTTGAAGTACAAACACAAAGAGAAACTTGCCCTTGCAGTTGTCCTCGCAGTCCAGAAACTGCGCCATTATATTTTTCTTCGCACCACGAAGGTCGTCGCAGATTCAAACCCTATGCAATATTTCCTCAGTCGTCGCCAATTTAACGACAAATTCGCTCGATGGATCGTTATCCTCCAGGAATACGACCTCGAGTTCTCAACACCTAAGAGTAAGAAGGCCCTCGTTCTCGCCGAACTTGTCACGTCCCTTCCCTTTGACATCACCAGTCCCCCCGTCAACACCGACTTTCCTGACGAACATCTTTTTTACATCGCCTCCGATGATCCTTGGTATGGAGACCTTCTCATCTACCTACGAACTCAAAAGTTCAGTAACCATCTATCACGAGATGATCGTCGGCGTATTCGCCATCAGGCCCCCCGCTATCTCCTCATCGGAGACATCCTATATCGACGGGGCGTCGACACCATTCTCCGTCGTTGCCTGACTATTGACGAAGTCGACAGAGTCTTAAACGACTGCCACAATGGCGCTTGTGGGGGCCATCTTTCGGGTATATCCACGGCTCAGAAGATTATCCGAGCCAGTTACTTTTGGCCTACCTTATTTCACGATTGCATTCATGCTGTCAAACGATGTGATCAATGTCAGCTCTCCACCAACAAAGCCCGAGCTCCCCCTGCTCTTCTTCACCCTGTCATTACCACGGGCCCCTTTTGTAAATGGGGCATCGACTTCATGACTTGTAATCCCCCCTCCAGCAATGGTCACAAATACATTGTTGTTTCCGTTGATTACTTCACCAAATGGGCCGAAGCTATGCCCACTTTCAACAACACCGCTGACACTGCAGCGCGCTTCTTCTTTAACCACGTCATATCACGTTTTTTCATACCACTCCAATCGTCTTCAGCCACGGGATCAACATCCCGCCGCCTACATCATAGCCGTCCCTGGGTCACTTTTCATCCTGAGCCCCCGGGGCACCCTTTTTTTCATATCACGGTCAGGTACGCACGCGCATTGTCACATTTGTCAAATACATGCTCATATCTTTGATTCTCTTCAGATATTTTTCACTTTGGGTATTTGGTTGTTATGTGCGTAGGTACTCGCTCATCTGTCATCAACATCATCCCTTCAGGTATATCCTCAGCACTGGCATGTAGTCTTCTCTCGTTGTACTACATTTACATTTTCCAGTCACACGCTCTAATATTTGCCTTTAGGATCATCATCCCCGGCTCTGCAGTACTCACACCTCCATTTGCATCATCGGTACTGTAACCTGGTAGCATTCTCACCCACATGAGTTATCCCATTCATAGCACCTTTTTGTACTTTCTGACACTCATGTTGTTCTTCATTACCCTTTAGGGATGGGAGTCCTGATAGTCTTTCATCATGTTGCAGATCAACCACATATTTCTTCTCCTCATTTTGCTAGCTTCCCATATGGACTCCCAGATCATCTCTTTATGGTTCTATTCTTTTTACCTGCACCTCCGCAGGATCATGAACCCCCCATTTCATCCACCATCAGTTTGCCCATCTGCGAACCTATCTTCATTTCACCTACCTCATACAAAAACTCACGAATGGGGCCCCCACCCTTCATCTGTTTTCCAAGAAATTTATGCCCTCCCTGGGGCACTCATTTCACACTGGGGCACCCGTTTATGTATTTGTACATTTTTCCCAAATTATTCATTATTTATTGTACAAACACCTTTCTTTTCAGTTATTTCCTTTTGTCGTCACCGTTGGCGACTTGCTTCCTTTTTTTTTGGCCACACGCAACCCATGTCACCCTTGGTTGGATCATTTCTTCTCATTCACCCTTGCCAACATCGTCCATATCTTCATAGTACTATACAGGTCACTTACCTCTACCCTCTGAATTTGTTCACCTTGTCCTGCCTCTGGCACAACTTATCACTCGTCTTGTCGTCCCCCTGACACTCGACCTTGTTACACGGTTGTGGCCACTTTTCCAGCTCATACATCCTCCAACCAAGGGCAGTCTTGAGTCTTCCCACTTCTTGACTTCATCTATGCACCTCTTCCACTTCCTCACCTCAGTAGATTCTATGAATCCCTTTGCTTCTGGGAGTTGCGTCCCCCTTTTGTCGACAGCAGCACACTTTTTCCAAAAGGGCGACAGTATCTTGATTCTCATTCTTCATTTAATGAGAAATCTTGGACGACACAGGGTGAAACACCATTACTCCCTGCTATCGTTGGCCCCCATAACATTCGACTCCAACACTTTATCATGTTATGGCGGGTCTTACTTTGCGATTATTGCAGTTCTTTTTCTCATTTGTCAAAGACCTCTGAACCTGGTAGGGCCATCAATGCCCACATCATCGTCGCTGCTTATTACCGCGATCATTACCTATTGTTCAGAGTATATTCCATTGCAGAATTGTCTTCTACCTGTGTTATTACCGCCCCCGAGGGTTCTGCAGTCATCTACACCAACACTTCCGTCATCTTTTTGTCAGAGTTACATAACACGAGCATGGGGCATGCCCGCCTCATCTGTACACAGTTGTATATTGTTACGCACATCATGAAAGGTCGAGTTCTACCAGTTCCTTTCTTCTCCAAAGGATTGCTCTACATGGTCTCACTATTGCTCTCTCTTACAAACACATTTTCAGTAAAAGAAACATTGATGGATTTCGGCTATACATATGCTCCTAACCTCATCCATCAGGGGGCATCTGTTATCACTGAAATTTCGTCCACACATGGCAACAAGAACTCAGCATCGTCAAAATAGGAATGAGGTCATTCATGGCACTGAATTAGTTTCACAGTATTGCAAAAGGGTAAAAAACTATACAAAGTAACCAAAAATCAAAGGGCGCTTTACATAAGTTGGGTGCACGCACATATGCGCGAAACAGGAACGTATAATGCCCGCATGTGTGCACGACGCGCAGCTGTTGGCGCGAAAACCCGCGCACCTGCTAAATGACGCATTTATTGAAATTGGTCGGCCTTCCAACCACTTATGGATCAGCTCCCAAGCCGATTTGACGCCAAATCTGAGCTGAATACGCATGGTAGGCTGGTCAAAGACCTAATTGAGCCCTAAAGAGCCCTTTTTCACACCTCAAAGGGGTTACATAATCACCCAATGCTATGCTATAAAAAGCCATGAAGAAACATCATTTTCTCAAGGAATTTCATGTAATGTTATGTTGCTTATATTGTTCTAAGGACTCACTCCTTGGCAATAACACATTAGCACCATTTCATTGAGCCATTCACCTCTCCATTGAGTGAATGTGCTTGGAGTTCTTTCACCATCATTCTCATTTTCTCATTGTAAGGAGAGCAAGTTTGTGAGGCCTTCAAGAGCCTTCCTTTGGAGGAAGAAGGAACCACAATTCCCTTTCTTCATTGTGCTTTGGATTTCATCAATTGATCAGCCTAAAAACATTGGTGATATTGGTCTTTTGTGTTTGTTATTTCTTTTTCCATATGCTCATAGTTTTCGTTTGTTTTAATTTAATTCTTATTTGTAGTTTTGTTTTGTTTTCTCTAACCCTTTCCTCTACATCTGTCATGCTCAGCAAGACCCAACTGGGCATGTAAGCACCCTTTATTTGCTCACCAAGTGACGAATTGGGTGCAAACATCTGGGTCCCTTGAAGAAATATCTCTCGGCTTGGCTATATCACTCTACTCTATCAACAACAAACTCGGTGATGTACCCTCCAATGGTGCTATGAAACCAATGATCTATTTCTCTTGACATGACGTTATCAACTCTCTTGACCTTCTTGATAATCGTCGATGTCCAAACCACAAGAGGTCTAGATCTGATCTCAAACTGGGTATCTTCTAACCTAGCTAACCACTAATATAGATCTTGATGAATTCCTCCAAAGAAAATCTTGTGTATATCAGTAAAGATATATCTCTCCAACCAATCCTCTGTACTAAGATTAGGGTTCTTGTTCCAGGCTTCAATGAAGTCCTTTTCTTGATATTCTATCCACTTTTGAATCTCTGTCTTTGATGGAAACCACCTTGACATTCCCTCAAGAAGATTCTTGTCCCAACAACAAAACCATTTGTTAGCACAGGGGTAGACCCAGGGTTCAGCTCCAAGAGCACACCAACAAGCCCTAACTATTGGCCCTTTCAACAACACCTGCGAAGAAGATGCAGTCTCACCTGAAGCAGCTATGGGGGGGTTGCAGGACAGAGATGTCTAAAACCAAGTGGAATATCAAGTGGATCTAATACTATAACAATACAACATGCATATATCACTTATCAACTCAGATCTACTCCACACAACTATCTATCAGATCTAACATAGTAATGCAATAACAGTATATCAATGGCTAAGAACAGAACACCAATCACACATATGACACAAGATATATGTGGTTCACCCTCTCTCTAGGGCTATGTCCACAGACCTATGCTTATAATATATTAATATGAAGCATACAGTTCTTGTCTATGCTCTTAGCTAGCAGATCTTATTTCTTCTCCTCACTATATCTCCCCTCCCTGTGCACCCAGATGCAGGGTTGATCTTCGCACCCAGCTAAAGATCTTACAATACATAAGGCTCTCATACTCAACGCTTCTTTCTCACTCAATATTACTTACTCGATCACACAATGGCAAAGGCAATAACAAAAATCATAACACCAACAATAGTAACAACAACAACCCATCCCAGGTCCTTTAGACCTCTATTTATACATTACAATCAATCACTGACATCCTTAGGCCAAAACCTAGGTGTCAAAACCCTAGATACCAAAACCCTAGGTGTCTAAAACCCTAGGTCAACTTGACCTTCATTTTCATGGCTCTGCCAGCCTGTCTTTCCTTCCTTCTCGCACGTTGCTCCAAAGCATCCAATGGTGGATTTTTCCTCTTACTGAGCTATCCATGATCCTTCTTTCTTATTGATCTGTCATCCTTTATCTCCTCGTCCAACGAATTTCTTTCTCTTACTTCACTCCATCTTTTCTTTTCTTTTTCTCACATCGACCCAGTAACAGTCACTGTGTCTTCCGCGCAGTTCACATTTTGCCTTTTCTTCCTTGCTCTTCGCTAACTTTCATAACCAAGGGCCAAAAAGAGACCCATTAAAATGGATGCACAGGTTTTTACCTCTCGTATTAAATTTTCTCCTCCCTATTATTGTGTAATTAAAGGAAACCTACCTACCTAATCTCTAATCCCTTTAGCACCTCCCCAACAATGGCGCCAAAAATGTCGAATGAAATATATGCTATCTATTTTGACATTAAATTGTCAAGATGGGGCACGTAATATTCGAGGTGCCAACACTGTATGTGCGGGTCTAGAAATCTAATCTAGCCTATCCTAATCTAATCTAATTCCAATAAACTCAAAGAATGAAGACCTTTACTTTAAATTTACAGATTAATCTACAACTAGGAATGATAAATTCATTATTTTAAGTGAACAAATATTGAATAAAAGAAAACTATCTTTCTTTAAAAACAACCTATGTTCATGGGAAGTGAAATCATAAAGCAAACTATCATTAAAAATAAATTCTTTATAGTGAACTCTATTCTTAAATAAAAACTCACTATTATTTCTATCTTGCAAAGAATAAACACTAATCTACCTAACTGAAAGCAAGAAAAACAAGAACTCACAATTATTTCTATCTTGTAGTGAATAAACATTAATCTATCTAACTGAAAGAAAGAGTGTTGTGATAGTATTCAAATTTGATGACTGTGTCTATGGTGTCGAATGGCATCATGATGGAATCTAACCACTAATTATAATTCAAGTGGAATTAACTCAATTCTAACTTCTACAAAGAAATGTAGAGTATGGATAAGGCAGTCTATAGAAAGTTTTGCCATCATAAAATAAACATTAGGTGTTCTTGGAATCCATATGATTTACAAACATTGTGCAAAAGAGATTCAATCATCAATCATCACTAATACTGGAAAATACTCTATTCAAAATCACTAATTCAAGAAAATCTACAAACCCATAACTAGCACTAATTAGAATTCCTATTTCAAATTCATAACTAAAATAGCATTGAAAATACTCTGTATAGAAATCTACAAAATCACAACTAATTCAAGCAAATCTAAAAACTCCTAACTAATACTAATTAGAAATCATGACTCAAATGCATAAGTGAGATAACATTGAAAATCAAAACTTGAAATTATAACTAGGGTATCATGGAAAATCATAACTAGGATGTTATTGGAAATCATAACTCAAAATCCACTTCTATCTTATCATGTTGATGCTAAAAATAGGTTTAACAAGTTATGCATACCTACAGAGAGTATTTGAAATTACAATTTAATAAATGAGCTATGTTTAAATAGATACTCTGTAGAGTGATTTACAACTTTACAAAACAAAGAGAAAAAGACATGACAACATAAGTAAACAAATCCCAAGAAAATAAATTAGAGCCAACAATCAAAATGTTAGAAACAAAAATATAAACAAATGAACATGGATGTCCACACATGCTTTGTGATACCCACAAAATTCAGAAAATGAGCTGCAAATTAGAAGATATACAGTGATATAAATTAAAGAAGCAATCTAAAATTAAACATATACACACAACAAATGGAATTTAAACAAGCAACTTCAGAATTGAAGAAATATGAAAGGAAAATATATAGATGCAAGTATATACTGATATAAGAAATCACCCAGACCACTAGTGGGCCCCCCAAAAGGTCATGGAAATACTTCAATAGAAAAACACAGTCACTGAGTTAACGCAACAATGGTATTAATCCTCAAAAATAGAGTATACAACAAAATGAAGATAATGTCTATGTATAAAATAAAATGCATTTGCTTTTTCGTGGCATAGGAAGAAGTATGTATAGATTATTACATAGCTTGAGAGGTCGACCACTAGAAGGGTCAACACTCTCTAAAAACAATAATTCATTAAATTCCAGTAATAAAAATTATCTTGTCCAATAGTCTCGTGCGCTCAAAATAGCGTCCTCTACAACTGCACAAGTCTCGATGTGTTGAGTTCCATATATGGAGGGCGTGAGTGGGCACAAAACCCATTTTCCCAATTCTCTCATTGAATCCCATCGATATGATAACCACCAAATCCTCTGCACTCCGAGTGTCGGATCGAGTGTTAGATCGAGAGTTGGAGGGACGGATCGAGGACCACGAACTTCTCTCAATTCGTCCACAATTTTAGGAAACTGACTAGAAGGGACCTAATTGGGCATATTGGGCACAACACCCATGTTCCAAACTTTTTTGTTTCAAATTCATCTTCCCACAAATTGAGCTCAAAGTTAACTGCATGGAAAAAGGGTCGGATGAAGGTCCGGATGAAGGATTGGATTGTTAAATCCAAGAATTGTAATTACGCCCAGAAATTAATTCATAAACAACACTTGAAGCCTTTGAGATAATGTAAAAATAACTGTAATAATGTTATTATTAGCTTTCTTAGATATCAACATGATGTTAAAAGAGATCAGGATAAAAAAATCTCAAAAAGATGACAAGAAAATCCAAAATGCACTGAGATGCTTGAGTTTTATTTTAAATATATAGACTAGATAGTAGTAAAAGATGATCAAAATAGGGGATCATCAGATACTCTAAAATTATTTGGGCGAGAATACCAGAGGTTTCAATAGTATATATCTTATTGGTATTATTCATTTCTACATTCTTCATAAAGAAATGAAAAATAGATTATGGGCATCGGTCATTGCTCTAGTTGGATGCGTACCAGATGTTTTTTATTATAGAGAAATAGTTTCTTGGTGTGCTAATAAATTTGATCAAATTTGGAGGGCGATTCAACTTCAAGGACAGTCTCCTATCTCTTTATCACCATCATTTTTCAGAATAATGTTGAAGCTTTCAGAGACAACAATCACATTCAAAGTAGACGAGGCCAAAAATTTATAGAAGGGAAAGACAATGGAATAGAACTCTCGCAGGAATATCTTGAATATCCTACAACAATGTTGGAGGGCTTATAAAAAATTCATGTCAATTTACTAAAGAATTCTTGTCGAGAAGTAGCATGGCTCTTTGTAATAATTACAGGTCAAGAATCCACAACATCCATTCATCAGTTGGATCTTTACATTTTATATTTCACAGTCCATGAAGAAGCAATCTTCGGCTGGGAAAATATTATCTTGGTGGAAATCTCTTCACAATTGTCAAACTTCAAGAAAAATAAGAAATTTAATATGTCTTCCTATTTGATATTTTCTATCACTTATTTCCATGTATTTAAAGCCTTGAGTATTGGAAAATGAGTGGAATGTAATATATATCCAGTAACAATGTCGTATCGAGACTTGTGGAAACAAATGGACACTTACTATTTTTACGAAGTTTACAATGCATTTGTATATTATTTCAAGAAAATTTTCTTCATAATGAATACATCTATATTATCTTTGGAAGTATCAACCTTCCTGGATAAGAAGGGAAATATTGAAAAAATAGAAAATTGCAGTGTCGTGAGAATCTATTCGTTCTCATGAAAATCCCCTTTATCTCCCTTATTTTTTTCTATATAGAATGTTTTCCATATAAGTTGCTAGACAATATAGGTTTTGGTAACATTTGTTTTATGAGAAAAGGAAGACACAATTCATTCCATTACCCTATAAAATTGGGGAAATTTTATTAAGAGGCATTTCTAAAATTGATGAATTTGTAGTACAGTTGGACCAATATAATATGAAAATTTCACAAGAGATCAAGGGTTTCAACCCAAATCATATTTTTATTGACCACATGAAATATGTTGGATTTAGTAATTCACTTAATAATACATTTTTATTGGGAGAAGAGGAAGGATAGTGTCAAGACACTCCAACATTAATAGACGAAAGGAAAATAAATGATATTGAGACTATTGTTAGTATAACACACCAACATAAGCAAAGGGGAACAACGACAAATAAAATAATCACTCACTCTCCAAATGTTTCACAAAAAAGAGGCCCACCCAAACAACGTTCTTAGTTAGATATAACAGAACATAATAAATCTTCATTAAATAATTCTCAACAAGAGGAAGAACAACACGTACCTGAGAAATACATTATCCTTGAAGACATGGACCTAGATGTGGATATAGAGAATATACAATTTCTTAATGATGAATAGATATTATAAGAAATAAAGAAGTTGTAGTCGAAATTGTAGTTCAAGAGGAAGTATTTTTAGAGGAGAAATCCTTTAGTCTACAAAATGATTTATTTGAAAAAAGTTCCAGAAAATTAATTTTTGAAAGACCTAATTCAATAAATAAAACAATTCAAGGAAAATATTTTTCTGACTTAAATATCAAGGGTGTAACCCCTTCAATAATTGCTATAGCTCAAGTGGATCAAAGCCCACCCCCATGTCCTTCAACTTTTGAAAAACAAACCTACGCTGAAGGACGGAATGAAGAGAGGCGGAAAGCCATCGCGGCTAGGGCCTAAACCCTAGCCGCCCCCGGTCTGGATCTCACCTGCAGGAGCCCGAATCTGTCTGGAGCAGCCGATCAGAGCGTCCCCCATCATTTGCATGACAGAACGTTCGATTTACAGCGGACAGAACGCGATTTGCACGCGGTTTTGAGCAGAGGTCGCACCTCTGCATTTTTTTCTTGGTTGTAGGTGGCCGCTGCCGCTCCAATGGCCCCAACTCTGACCGCCGAAATGGACGAAGATAATATGGAAGCATTCAAAGAATTAGTCCGTGCGGCAAGACCTAAATCCAAGGCATCTATCTCATCTAAATTTGTCAAGAAGATGGAGGAGATCCCTTCGGTGGAGTTATCTCCAGAGCAGCCCTGCAAGCTTGCCCTCCTGCTAGCAGAAAATGCCCTCATCGGTAAGTTTATGGGGTTGTGGCCCAACCCCAAAACGGTGGAGGCATGGATGGATGATCGTTGGAAGTCACTGCTACAGGGAGAAGTCTCTTTATGTGCAGTGGGCAGGGGTTTTTTTGTCTTCAGTTTCACGAGGACAGAGGATCGAGATCTAGTTTTCAGATCCGGACCCTATTTCATGGGGGCAAGAGGGCTGTTCTTAGCCCCATGGACACTTGACTTCAATCCTGGAGCCGAAATCACCGCAGCCCCTGTATGGGTTAGACTGCCTCATCTTCCCTTGCATCTTTGGGGGAGAAAATCTCTGGAGGACATTGGAAACAAGCTTGGGCGTTTCTTGGACAGTGTGGAGCCGAAAGGGGATCAGTTTACCTGTGCTCGAATTTGTGTTGAGGTTAATCTCGAGAAAAGCCTCCCGGAAGATATTAAGCTCTCCCTGGGGGAATGGTCTCATATCCAAGAGTTGGACTATAGATCCCTTTTAAGTGCCTCCGGTGCCATGACTACGGTCATTTTGCAAAAAGCTGCCCCAAAGCCTCTGGGGAGCCGGGACCAGTCAAAGAAGATGATTTTCAGCGAGTTTCCAACAGACGTAGGCAGCCACGGTGAAAGGATCCACTATCCCAGGCTCCGAAGGCCACTCATTCAGCAGAGGCTACTCTAGAAGATAAAAACAGTTTTGATGCGTTGAAGGAAGATGAAGCCCTAGATCCAGAATCAACAGCAGTCAAAGGAAATCCGAYAGACGAAAGCTTTCCGGAAACCATTCCTCCAGAATCAGTAGCAGCGAGAGGAAATCGGGAATCAAATCTGGAGCCCACTGCCCCTGCAGGTCTAGTTTCAATCCCCTCCAGCGGCTCTATGGAAACTCCGGACACTGTAGACGCTTCAGTTCCGTCTCCACCTCTTACCCGAGGGAGAAAGACCAACAAAGCAAGCAGAGAAAAGGAGGCTGCCTCCAACATTTCTTTAGGTTCTCAGAAAAAGCTGGATCCCTTTTTTAAGGGGAAAGTCTCATCCTCCTAGGTCTAATGCTTTGCTTCTGTCTCCTATTGTGCTCACAGTTTGTGAGAATTTACACATGTATGCATGTTTTGTCATTTTCTCGACTTAGCTCGAGAAGTAAGTGGGATTGTACTCTCAAGTTATTCACAAGAAGGTTGGCAGAGATCATCAACCTTCTTCCGCTTTGTAACTTTCTGATTCTGGTTTGCCAGGAAGTCGATTAATACACTCTAACCGTTCTTGTCAAAAAAAAAAAAATTGCTATAGTTCACAAATTTATTCTACTTTAATTCTACCACCTATTTTTGCCACTCTGGTCTCAACAATCCAACCTTAGAAGAGATTTGATAAAACCCCATAATCAAGTTTAAGGCTGAAAGGAACTTCAAGTCTACTTGTTATAGTTAGGCACTACATTGGAGAAAATATAAAGAAGAGAATGTCTCTCATCTTAGAGACATGGGATTTAGCAAGCAACGTTTTCTATCATATTTTATTTTGCTATTGATGAAAATATTCTTTTAAATTTATCTACTATGTGAGACTTTCATATTTCTTTCCTTGAATGTGATAAAAAATATTTAATGTTGTGATGGATGTGAGATTTATGTTACATCTTTTGTTTTTGTTATGTTTGTATAATATCTCTGCAAAATATTTTTATGAGTGAAGATTCTTGGTCCATTTCTCATAAATTATTTATGCATATATATTCTTTTCAAATATTTTTCATTAATTTAGTGATAAAAATTCAAAGTTTTTTATTTAGCACTCTCCCATTTTAATATCATTGAACTAATATATTCAAAGAAAATAATTTAAAGAATTTAAACATGAGTACCACATCTATAAAAACGCAGGGGGATTTATATCTAGGGATGATTTTAGGGGCTAAATTTCGCTCATGGGCTAATTTTCCAAGGTTTTTCCCAAAAAACGATTCTCCATTCTAAAACTTATTTGCCCAAATTCTATAGGATAAAATTATTTTACCTTAAAATCGCCAAAAATTTATACAAACTATATTAAATACTTAGAAATTTGAATGTTTTTACAAAAATATTGCCAAACATTTACAGTTGGCATTTGAAGGATTAGTAAGATTCACCAAGGTTTCTACATTTTGAAATAAATTTACATCCTTAAAATCATCCATGTTTATATCCTCATGAGGTTGTTGTTTCTATATTAGCTGATTCAAAAAACAACAACTAGACATTTATTGTTTGCCTGGCTAGATAGGTCACACAAAAAGCATGGATTAATGAGTCTAGTTGCGAGGGTTTGAGTGGAAATAGCATGCCTAAATTTATTGGTGCCCCCAATATTTTTATCTTTTCCCCCTTTTTCAATTCCTTTCTTGGATTTCGTAGGGGTTTGATGGGCCTAGGTAGACTCTATAAAAGACATAGGGGTAGTACATGTCAGTTGAATATGTGTCATAACTAAATGAGAAGATGGGATGGAAGGCACAAGAGGTGGGGTGATGATCCAATTACTATATAGGAATCCCCATAGTAAGGTTAGGTGAACTCAAAATATCCATCATGGGTTTATTGACTATTATCGGAAGGTGAAATAAGAATGACACTTGGGAAAAAAAAGTCCTAGGATATGGGAGCAATGGGATCAGTAGAGTGTTGCGAAGATGAGGCCAAAAATGATAAAGGTGTTCATGCACCAAGTTGTTACAATGTTGAAACCGTACGCACATTGGATGGCCCTTGAGGTAAATCACAAGTGGAGGAAAATAATATGTACCAAGAAATGAAGAGTCTTTGAAAAATCTAGGGATAAAATTAGAAAAAAGGATATGTTTTTGTTACCATCAATATAAGGGACACGACTATCATGATTTAGTTGAGTCATAAGATCATGGTAAGTAAGTTGATCAATTGTAACAACCTTCATATTATGGGGTAATTTCATCATATGAGAGACTAAAGAGGAAACCAACTTCATATCATATATAAAACTATTTCCTAAGAGAATTTTATAGGTCAATGGTGAATCTATAACCTCAACATAGAAAATAACTTGGTTCTTGGCTAATTGGATGGGAAAATTTTGAAATAACCATTATAGATAAGAGGATCGACCATCCTATGCACATAAGGTAATAATAGATGGAATAAGCTTAGGGGAACCTCACTTATTCTAGATATGAGTACACATTATGCATGTGGATGCACCTTCATCAATGATAGATTGATGAAAACAAATATTCTTTATTGTGACTGCAATTTGAATGGTGACAGAAGAGAGAAGACAACGCTTAGATTTTTCAATATCAAACATAATCATTCTATCATCCAAAGGATAAAAAATTCCCAAAGTAGATAGTAATGCCTTTCTTTGTGAAGGAAAAGTATGGAGGAGTTATAATGATGAAATAGTTGCAAGAGACTGAGCTAAATCATCTACTATAATGTATTTATGGGAAACCCATGCATGAGGGTTGGGGGAATTCAAACATGAAGGAACCTTTAGCATATTAGCAGGAATATAGATACTAGGTTAGGGAATATACAAAGTTCCATTAATTTCTATAGTAGGATCACTTGAGTCAACAAGTTGTGCTTCCAGGGGCATACCATACTGATAGGATTGGGTAAAGAGGTTAATATTAGTCAAATCCATGTACAAGATTTGGTAAGTACCATATCCAGAAGGGTTTTAATTGGAAGGTTGAATAGAAGCAAAGGATTTTGGTGTGGATAAAAATCCCTAAGTTGGAAAAAAAAATTGTGACACAATAGGTTGTGATGATGAAGTTTGGGTGGTTTTATTGGTAGGATGATTGGATATGGTATTATATTTCTTAGTTGACTCCTTCAATCGAAGAAAATTAGGTAAAACTAGACAATCATTGGTGTAATTTCCATAGACACCATAAACAAAGCAAGGATTATTTGTGTGAATCTGAGGTTTCTTCCCCTTTTTAGGTTGGGTATTATTTACTACTTTTTTGTATTCTAGTTCCCTCTAGTGTTATTATTGTGATGTTTTTTTTGGGTCCCTTGATTCCCTTAGTTTTGGCATTGGTCATTTTGTTTTCCCTTCCCCTTATTATTATTTTTGTTGTTTGTATTTCAATTAGGGCGGTTGGGTACATTTTGTTGATTATACACTTGTCCTTGAAGAGTGTTAGGAAATGAGCAATACTTCCTTTTATAGCACAAAATGCCACACCTATGCTTTTGTGCCATGGACTAACCCTTTACTAATTATTGATATCCTTTTCCCCCAAAGGACCTCTCAACATTAATTAAAATGCATGCCCTAAGAGAATATATGCGGGTTTCCCTAGTGCAACATGTGGAAATCCACACTTTACCACATTGCAACCCGCAAATTCCCTCAAAATTTGTGAACACTAAAATAATCTCATGTTTTCGGGTGTGTTTTTCGGTTGGACTCATTTCCCAACGACTCTTTCCCATAATAAACAAAATCCAATCCCCAAACCTCTTTGGGATGATATAAAAAAATCATTCATGGATAAGGATAGGTGAAGTACTTTTATGCAAAGTTATGCTACCAGCATCTAGCAAGCCTCCCTTCCCTATAATTCTCTGAGAAACACCCTGTGTAGTGTGGAAACTCCTTTTCCAGAAATTATTTCGCATGTTATGTGACTATATAGTATCTCCTTATATCTATCTAAGTCATTGAATGAACTGAGAGAGTTGGCTTCAAGATGATGCCTAAAATATGGACAATGTTGTAACTTACCTTTTCCGTTTTCTGATAATAAAAGAGTTTATTTTCCCTCATTTATGGTCTTCATTGTATAGTTATCTATATACTTACTTTGAATCTGATTTCTAACATGCAAATTCTTTTAATGATATAACTACCTTCATAGTAGCACTTGTTCTGTGTATTTCTTACAAGATGGTTCTAGCATAAGATTGGTGGCCCTTCGACATATTGGAGCTTTAGATTGACATCAAATAGGAGAATAAGGTGCTATCCTTCTATTTTATCTATCCCTACCTTCTCCAAAATAAAGTAGTTATTTTGTTTGATTTTTGTGTGTTTGTGTTTGATGGGCGATATTCATCTTTTTCATTTAGTCTTGGTCTGATGTGATCCTGATCCAAGATCGTAGGGAATAAAATCCCTTAATTAGAATTGGTGACTCTGTTGGGGACTCTCCTAGTTGGGTCAGTTTGGTTGAGGTGTATTTCTTTCTTTCTTTGTCTTTTTCTATTAGTTTCAGACTATTTTTCAGAGTCTTTTAACCTCACAGGACCTATTTCAAAGTCTTGAAGCCCTATGTTCCAAGTGGCCCTTTTTATTTTATGAGATTACCTTTCCATTTGTGCGTTTCTTCTCTATAGCTCGTGTAAATTTGCATGTTGCATATCTACAACCCATGGATATCCACGAGTTTCATTGGTAACAGTCACGTACCTGTGTGAAGTTGAAAGTTTTTAAAATTTCTCTCCCTTTCTGGGTTGAATGCTTGGTTTGATCAGTCACCTAGACTGTCTTGAGTCTCTGTTTGGTTTCTCTCTGTTAAGTTCTGAAATTTTATCATACATTAAAAGAAAAGACATTACTCTTGGTTTCCCAACATTCTTGGCTTATTTTTATCTTGCATTTTTAAGTAAAATGATTCTATAGTTTCTTTTAGCATCTTTTGTTAGTTTTTCTTTGAGAGAAAGAAAAAAAAAAATTCTAGTTTTTCTACTAGTTAGATATCTTTCTTTCTTTGCATTGTTTGAATTTTTATTTGAAAAAGAAAAATATGTTAGCATAGCTTTATGTTTTCGTCTCATCTTAAAAGCATTTCAAAAGAAAAATAAGAAAAAAAATCCTTTTGTTTTCTTCTTTTCATTCTCTTGAAAGTTGCATTGTGCATTTTGCATTAGAAAAGGAAAAACGATTGCATATTTAGGTTTGAAGAATTAGTGTAAAGTTTTATTTTCAAGTGTTCTTATAAGTTTAATTTATGTAAGAGTCTCAAAGAACATTAGTTTCACCTCCATACCCCTTGAGTAAAAAAAACCACTAAAACAAATGCTAAACCTAAAATGTACTATAGTTTGTTTCTAGGGTTCACAAACAAGTTTAGGGTTAGGGCCTTTGATTATGATTGGAGAGATAACTCTCTAAGGATGAAAAAAAAATAGGAGTATAAAATAGGGAGAAACTCAAATCTATCTATCATATAGGTATATCTAGGATCCTCCTCTAACACATGAGATAAACATGAGGTCACATGAAGGAGAGATGAGGAGATTTCCCTCCGAAGCTTGACTAAGCATAGTGGAGAGATCATATATTGGTGGTTTCTCTAGTTCCCTTACCTCCACGAGAGGTATCTCTTTCGAAGCTTTGGGATTTGCTACCCTAACCATACATTTGATATTAATTTTCAAATGTACCCCCTAGACGATGACTTTGAGTTAGTGACCTTAGTGCCTTTTCCTAGGAATATCATAGGTGATTGGGGAGGCTTGTCTTGGTACCTGGGGAAGATTTCATATAACACTTTTCAATACTGCTAGAGGGTTCCCCAAGAAGCATGGGTAATTGCACTAGATAATGTTGGTTAGTGGAGGTCTGGATAATGACTTCTCACTCCTTTGATCATTGGTCAACAATACTTAATAAAATTGGGCCTTCATCCGAAAGGTCCTTTTCCACTTTTTCATTTCTTTGGACCCGGGACCTCATCCACCCGGGTTCAAGATTTAGAAAATTTGTTTTCTTTCGATGTTTCTCTTAGGGAATTTTATTGTAGTGATGCTTTGTATAGTTGGCCTTATGTTGTTTCAGTGTCACTACTTTTGTATCATTGATTCAGGGTGGTTGACCAACCGCTCTGTCTGTCGGGAAGGACCCATAGTATTTCTCTTAAAAGCGTGGAGCCTCCTCTTAGAAGGCATGGGTTTTTATACCACTGATTCACCAAATTCAGTGCGTGAGATGTTTATGGACATGAACAATCCTGTGAGGGACAAAACTATGCATAAGAATGATATGGCCAAAAGTCTTGAGGATACCAACTAAGGGACCCTTGTACAATGGGATTCTTGTGATTTTCATTTCTTTGGAAATGTTGGTGACCCCTTGATAGCCACTTTGAACATTCATGGGTTGAATGTACGACTACTGGTTTGGTTGTGTACTACTCCAAACATCCTGAATGATCTTGATGCTTCTCAGATAAGAACCTTATGTAAGGGGCATCATACAGATTTTTATCCTTCACCTTATGCATTCGTAAAGTCAAATTCTCATCCTTCTCCCACTTCTAGTGAAAATATAACTACTATTAACCAGAAATATAAAAGGTGTAGGAAGAGGAAGGATAATAAAAAGAAATCGGATAGTCATGTTGCAGACTTGTCACTAGCCTCAGTAAGTCATGTTGGTGGAAAACAACTAGTCAATGCTAGTCATACTGGGGGAACGAGTCTAGTCATTGCTAGTCATATTGGAAAAACATTACCAACCTCTACAAGTCATGTTGGATATTTTCCACTAACCTATGCAATTCATGTTAGAAATAGGTCAACAAACTCTGCGATTCATGTTGGAGTCTTGTCACCAACCTCTCTAAGTCATCTGCGGGGCACAATTCCAATCACTTCTAGTATTATTGACATTGAGTCATCGACATTTGCATGTCATGTTGAAGTATTGTCACCAACCTCTTCTAGTCACGTTGGAGACTTGCAACCAACCTATGCTAGTCATGTTAGGGGAAACCTACCAACCACTACAAGTCATGTTGGGGGCACTGATATGATTTAGAAGCCTAGACCTATAGGACATAATCCCAATTTCCCTTGCAATATTTGCAAAGGATATCACCATACTCATTTGTGCCCTAGTATTTCCATGGTACAAGAAGTGTGGTCCTTTTTTAAAGGCCCTTCTAGTTTTGAGTCATATTCAGTTTCCCAACAATCCTTTCAATATTTGGTTGATGAAGCGGTCATGTCGGTGCAATATTCGTCTGAAACCACTCTTGGTTTGGGGAGTGATTCATCTCTTGACCATGTTGTGTCACTTCCTATTCAAACAATTGTTAAGGAATTGGTTGAGGAAGTGGTCGTGTCGATGCAGTCTTTGGTTGATCGCACTCTTCTGTTGGAGAGTGACAAGTCTAAGGAGGTTATCTCTTTGGTGCAATCTTCATATGATCCCACTCCTCTTTCGGGGAGTGATGTGTATTTTTACCATGTTGTTAGCATTTCCATTTTAGTACCTTCTAAACAAGGTGGCATTCCACTCTCTTTGAGTATGATCCCTCCAAGTCCTAGGATGGTTTCTTTTGATTGGAATGATATTGTAGATCCCCTCCTTCCTTCTTCTGCACCCTTCCAAATAACGGTTGGAGTTAATGAATTAAGCATTTGTAGAACTATTGTATATGAAGGATCCTCTACAAGTATTTTATCATCCTCGACTAGGAAAGATTTGATTTCTCCCAATATTGTGTCAGCTACTAGTGAGTTGTTGGATTTTGATAGAAGACCTAGAGAATTCCTGGGGATTCTTCCTCAGTTTCCTATCATGTTAGGTGGGAATAGTTTTAGTCCATCTATTAGTGGTCTGAATCCCTTTAGACTTTAATTTTATTCTTGGGTGTGATTATGTGTATGTGATTAATGATATGGTGTCTACACTCTTTCGTGCGATGCATTTCCCTCATAATGGAAGCATTGTCACTATCAATCAAATTTATTTTGATAATCACCATCCTAGTTCGACTTTACCTCAAGTTTCCCCTTTTGGTGTTCCTAGTGTTCAAGTAGACTCTTCCCTGCCATGGGTGAATTATGTGGCGTCTTATCCTCGGTGTTCAATTTCTCCTAAGAAGGATCATTTAAATTTATTTTTTCCTTCTCAAGACAAGGTCTTTGAAATTGATCAGGTGTTTTATCTGATGGGTGGATGGGAGCCATTGCTTCTCCCTATTGGATCGAGTAATCCGAAGTTTCCTCTTGAGTCTGATATTCTTGTTTGTAAGACCCCAATCCCTAGTATTTGTGAGTTGTCGAGCCCTAGTTTCATGGATTTTTAGTTTCCTTTAGATGAGGCCATCCTTGAATTTATAATTATGGATGTTCTACCTCCTCCTGAACTAGAATATTTATTGGCTGGTTACCAATGAAACCCTTGGATTGAGCCTAGAAATGGGCTCTACCTAGAGAACTACTATGCATAAGTCGCAATATTGTGCGGTCCTCTATAGATATTTTCATTTTAGGGTTTATTGTTTTCGATTTATCTATCCCTTAATACTTGTATTTATCTCTATATTAGACTTATTAACTTCTGGGTAAGTGTTTTTGGTATTATATACAAGACTTTGCAGACATTTTTCTTTTGTACCTTTCCATTCCATGTCGATCTATTTTGACAGGTAATGCTATCGAAACTAGCATATAGGTTATGTTAGCACTCTGTAAATTTGTTTTGGCTGATCAAAAAATGATAGAGGTAATTGTTTCAACCAACTTTAGAGATGAGGCACTAGCCTGCTCAACTTACAGAGGGATTTCTCATGTCACTTGATATATCTATGGCAATTGGTGGCTACAATTTTTTTTTAGGGGGGGTTCTTATAAAATAATTGAAGAAATGAAGATAACATTTGGGCTATGGTGTCTGGAATGAACAATGCAATGTCAAAACATAAAAACTATCAAGTGGAAAAGGCTAAATGAGGCGATGAGTATGAGTTTATATCTAAAATTTGCATGGCATCAGAGGAAAAATAAACATATAACTTCATTAGAACATATTTAAAATAAATTATGAATAGGTTGAGAAGAAATACACATGGTCTAAATCGCTTGAGCCAAGAGCATCGCAATGATGACTTCTAGGTTTTTGTTTCTCCAATTTAGATAGATGAAAGTGTAAATGAAATATAAGATTACAGGAATCACATACTATGAAAGAACACAAGACTCATATCACTGCCAATTAGAATCTTTCCATAAACAGTTCAAAATCTTCTTCTGCATTTATATATTCATTCTAGCCCCAAAGTTTACAAAGGCTTCCTTCTCAGAGGGAAGGATCCTCTTTTCTCC
>ML832138.1:32887-44993 GCA_009831015.1 Picea engelmannii | reverse complement strand
ATTATCTTGGAAAATTATGTATACCAAGAGATGAAAGGATCAAGGTAATCAAAGAATCTCATACATCTCTCATCTCTGGTTATTTTAGGGTTGGTAATACAATTGCACAATTACAAAGGTATTGTTATTAGCCTCATATGAACAAGACAATTTCCAAGTATATCAAAGGGTGTGTCATGTGTGCCACAAGTAATCCTAGCAAGAAAAGATGGGGTTATATACACCACTTTCAATATCTTCACAACTATGGGAAAGTATCTCCATGGACTTTGTAGGAGGTTTGTTGATGTCCAGGACAAGTCATGATTATCTGTATTTCACTATGCATAGATTCAACAAGATGTGTATTCTAATGCCATGCAGGAAATAGGTCACAACTGAACATAAATCACATATGTTCTTTTCTAACATATGGGTTCATTTTGGACCTCCTACATCTATAATATCATATCGAGACTCATTCTTTTTGGAAAAAATTTCATCTCATTTATGGGAGCTAATCGACACTAAGTTGAAGAAGAGAGTGACTTTTCATCCACAAACAAATGAATAGAAAAAGGTGGTAAACATAACAGTTTTGCATCTACTTCGAGGATACTGCAACAAGCATCCTAAGTTATGGGATGAACAATTTCCTTATATATAACATGCCTATAATCATGCCATGCATTCATCTACTCAGAAAACTCATTTTGAAGTATGTTTGGGGTACTTGCCTAAATCACCTATGGAATTTGTTTGTGGCGAATAAAATCAAGAAGATGTCATTCTTGACAAAAGGATGATAAATTCACAGTGAGGTGATGTGGAATATCTTCGAGTTGGTATTAAATAGGTAAAACCAAGTAAATCCAAATGGATGGAGATCAGAAGGGTGAGGGAACTCTACCCTCACCTAATTGTTGCATAAAAGTTTGGAGGTCCAAAAGTCTTCCAATGGGGATGAATGATCCAAAGGATATGGGAATGATCAAAGAGGTCCAGAAAGATCTGGAACATCCATAGAGGTCCATAATGATTGAGATATGCTCAAAATTAAAGTGTCCCAAAATATATCAAAAATGATCTCAACACGTAGAGCTCGTCGTCAGTGTTCCAATGACGCAAGAATGTCAAACAAAGCTCCTATGCAAAATTTATCAGTGTTCAAAGTTCTGGTCAAAGGTCAAAGAAGTAACACGTGTCACCACTGTAGGGGTGATACGTGGAACCTAATTGGCAATGACTAGGAAAGGTACAAGTGGTATAATCGTTGGTTGAAAAGTGTCTCCAATCATTGTTTGACATGGATGGATGTATTCAATGTGTAGGAAAACCCCTGGGGCACTCGAATTATACATAATTAACCACTCAAATCCATTGCATAACCACTACCCTTCTATAAAGTGGCCCTCAAATCCACTCTGCCCCAACCCGATATGGTTCTTCTACTTCCAGTCCTTTGCATACTGAGAATTCCCTAGTTTCCCCTACATCCCCATCCACACCCAGAAATGTGCATTGATGTACCGTTCATAAGAACAAATCGTATGCATATGCATACTATTGAGCACTTAAGAACATTTGCACCAACCAGACTATTTCCAGAGGTTTCTCAAACAAATTACCCTGACCATCTTAAGGTAGTCTCTCTCGAAAATCCTACATAAGTGGACCCTCTTCTGATCTTGATGACCACTAATGAACTCAACATCTCTAATATACCCCTGTTTACACATAATTGTCAGATCAAGCGTGAGTTGATACTCTCATCTTGGACAACGAAAGCCAAAAGAACCTTGTGGCCCAGAACTTGGTCACATGCCTTAACCTCCCCACCATTATGCACCGGCCCCATACCAACTCAATTGGGTACAAAAGGAAGGCCCTCATCTCACTTTCTCCCACTATTGTGCGATTACCTTTGTGATTGGCCTTTTCCAAGATACCGTGGTGTGTGATGTATCTCCTCTTTATTGTGCCAATTTGTTACTTGTCATTCACATTTTAAGAAAGAGTTTTTTTTTACCTTTTTGGTTATTTTCCAATTTGCAGTGGTTAAAATGAGTTGTCCACCTCTATTTATAGACTTTTTTGGCCTTTTTTACCCCAGTTTGGTCCCCTTTTTCCCTTTTCTTGGCTCGGTAGCTACTTGAGTTCCATTTTAAGAGATCTTTGGGTCATTCTAATGAACTTTTTTTTTGTGTTTTCTTAAGACGGGTTACACTATATTCTCCCATGGTAAAATTCATCTTTTCGACATTTGCATATAGGTTAGGTTTTCACCACCCCGCATTTTGCATATTGTTGACTTTTTCTTTTTTCCATAGAATCGATCCCACCGAAGTGCGACACATAAACCCCTCTTCTTCTTTAGAAGTGTCGTAATTCAGTGGTAGATGCTTCCTCTACATGGACACCCTAGGTAGATCCTTTGTTGCATTTTGGTGTCCATGCTGTGACTTTTCTCCATAGGTTTTGGAGTCCTTTTAGTCCCTCCATGATTAAATTTTGAAGCCCCATTCTTCTTTGTCCTTCCTGGCTTTGACCCGAGGGACTCCCCATGAGCATAGTTTGTTGTCTTTCAAGCTCGTTTAAACTTTGAAAGCAACATCTAATGAGATATTATTTATTATTTTTGGTCTCATCTGGATTACTTAAGAAAATAAGCCCCCTCTAGAGTCTTCTTTAAGCCCTTTTTAGACTCTCTAAAATTGAAGAGATTGTTGAGTGATCTTGTTGCCCTTCATGATCATCAAACTCAAATTTGAAGGCACCTCTGTCCGACGATAGTTTACCCATTTTTCAGTCCGGACAGTTAATTTACGAATAAAGGTATGCCCTAGGAGATTCGTTTCTCTAGGAGTGTATTCTCAGGCGTAAGTTTAACCCTTTTTTAGGCTCGATGGACTAAATTTTCGAAAAAGGGCCATTCTCCTTGGTTTTGGTTCAACTCTTTTTTGGGCCTTGGAGATTACATTAGAAAAATGAACCCCCTCAAAGTCCATAGTTAAGATCTTTCTAGACTCCCTAAATATGAAAAGATTGTCGAGTGACCTTGTTCCTTTCATACTCGTTAATTGGTCCAGAAGAAATATGTATTTGCATAAGTTTAACCCTTTTTCGACCAATAGATTATCCAGGAAAAAGGTACACCTCGAGAGATATGTCTCGCCGAGAGAGTTCTCCTAAGTTATATTTTATACTTTTGCGGGCTAAGGAGACTAAATTTGGAAAAAGGTTGTGAGTCCATAGTTAAGCTCTTTTCAGACTCCTTAAAATTGAAAAGATGGCCAAGTGATATTGTCTCAATCACACTCGTTAGAATAGTATTGAAGAGACGTCCTTTCGATATAAGTTTATTTCAAACCAACTGGACTAAATATGAAAAAGGAACACTCTAGAGTCATATTTTAGTGTTTTTCAGACTCTCTAAACGTGAAAAACCACTGAGCTTACCTTCTCTAAGCTCGTAAAAATTCACATGGAAGGAGTCATGTTGTGTCACACTTAATCACATCACATGTCTCATCCTTGCTTATTTTGTCCAATGTCGGCTTCATGTTTCTATTAACTAAACCTTTGAAAGAATTCCTTAAATGAAATCCTTGTAGCACTCTTTGCCCTTGTGATCTCACACCTTGACCCCTGGAGGAATTTTCTCGAGTGTCCTTATCCTGCACATATCTCCTTGCACTAAGAATCAATATGTTTCATGTGCTTGGAATGATCTAGAAGGATATTGATGGCCACCCACCTTTTCCAACTGGCTCAAAACAAATTTCTAGCAATGTTGGTAATTTACTATTTTTAGCAGTTTTCACTTCCAGAGCCGTTTTGAGGCCCTAAACAATGTTTTTTGGGAAAATAGGTTTGCAATATAAAAGTTCCTTCGATATTGTGCTTAAAATGAATCTCCTCGATGATACCTTTCCAACAAGATATCATACGCCTAAAACAAAGATGGTATGCAAAAGTTATAACCCCGAGAAGTTGATGTACTAACTTACCCAAATGGGGCCCACATGACTTTTGGCGCTTCATCTCCTAGGGTTAGGTTTTTGGATGTCTAGGGTTTTTGACATTCCTTCTTATTGTAAAAAGGCCTTCAGAGCCTCATTGTAATTATATTCTTGTGAATGAGCGCAACCTTCACATCTCTTCTCAGAGATAAGCCGCCACCATTCCAACAAGCTTGTTTCTGCTGCATTTTACAGTTTTCAGCTTATTTCGTTATTGAATAGAAAACCAGTTTTATTGTATCTCTGTTGTTTTTTGTTAAGCACATGTTTATAATCTGTATTCATTTCGTTCTTCTCATAAAATCTGGATCAGTGGTATCATAGCGGTATGCTCCTTGTCGTCTTAATGCATGTCCCCAACGAGGTCGGAGTACAAAGAGTTGGGTCTCGAGCTTGTTTCTCTTGAGGACAAAATCTCTCGCACACCCAAGCGACCTCTCATGGCAGGAAAAAGAAAGATGATGGGATAGGAGATCCTTTCAAACTGTTGATTGAGGAATCCCTCACGCAAGAGAGGAACGAGATGATGGATAGTTTCACGCAAATCCTTCGACGACTACCAACAGACGATGCATCTTCTTCGAATAGAGACACCTCCCTCTTCAAGTTACAAATAAACTTTGATATTCCTATATTTGAAGGTCAGATAGATCTATATGTTGTCGTCAAGTGGTTGAATCTACTAGAAGGGTATTTTTCTGTCCATAACTTTTCGAATAGAGAAAATATCACTTTTGCGCTCCTCAAAGTCGTTTCCCATGTCAAAGATTGGTGGGAAACTTTTTGTGAGAAAAAGGAAACAGAGGAAACCTCATTGATTTTAGTCATGACCACCTAGGAATCCTTCAGGGATGTTATTAAGGAACAATACTACCCTGTCGGAAGTTATGATGACCTGTATACCAAATGGACCACACTGCGGAAAGAAAGAGACCAAGCAGTGCTAGATTTCACAAATATCTTCCATACCTTGCGCACCAAGCTAGGTATCAAAGATTAAAAGCGACATCTGGTGCTCAAATATCACGGTGATCTGCATTGATACATCCAGACCGAAATGAAATTTCTGGACATCTCATCCTTGGGCGCGGCCTACCAATATGCCATCAAAATCGAGCAAAATCTCAAACAAAAGACACGACAATTTGGGCCTGGGAACCCCTCACAACAAAAGCCAGGAAAGGGTGGCCCCAACCCACAAAACAAAGGACAGATAAAATATGGACAGTATTAGGAAAACCAGTCCAAGCCGCAAGCAAACAAGGACACCGAAAAGAAAAAAGAAATATACTGGGAAGTGGTGTGACTTCCATAAGAGCCCTTGGCATAACACTGCTGACTGCCGCTCAAAATAGTCGCTGGTGGCCGAAGTCAAATCCTCTGAATCATATGTGGATTCTGACTTTGAGCCAGAACCAGAAAGGGGAAGACAGATCATTGATGCGGAACCCAGTGCCACTGTTTCTACCACCAAGCTCCAGCCTCGTCAACCAGATGAGCCAAAAGAAGGAGAGCACCTCTTCCATTCACAGATGTGGGTAAAAGGCAGCCCACTACACTTCATCATTGATAGCGGTAGCCAGAAGAACCTCATCTCAATGGAGGTCATTAATCGGTTGGCCCTGCCAATAACGCCGCACCCACAACCCTACACCATTGGATGGCTTCGCCAAGGAAGTGATCTCTGCGTCAGCCAATAGTTCCGACTGTTGTACGACAACAAGCCCTTCAAAGGTGAGGTATTGTGTGATGTTGATCCTCTCGAAGTTTGTGATGTTCTTTTGGGCCAACCTTATTTATGGAAACGTCATGTTGTATATGAGTCTAGGCCTTGTAGTGTTATTATTACTTTGAACAAGAAATTGTATAGCATACCTGAGGTAGTCCCACCTAGTGCTATTTATTTGATCTCTGCTAAGCAATGCAGGAAGGTCATCTCTCAGATGGGGAAGTTTGTATTCTTCATGATTCACTCTCAGAATAAGAGAAAGATCATAGCCACATCCAGGGTCTCTGCGACCGACCTATCGACACAACAGAAGCAAGTAGATAAGGTCATGGAAGAATACTTAGATATATTCTCCTCACCTATAGGGGTACCTCTGCACTACCAAGTCAAGCACCCCATCGATCTGACCCCCGATGCACCACTACCCAATGGGCCAGTCTATCGTCACTCTTTGTTAGAGAATGAAGAGATCAAGTGATAGATCCAAGAACTGCTCCACAAGGGGCACATTCGTCCCAACTCATCACATTGCGGGAGCCCAATCGTGCTGGTACAAAAGAAATATGGAACTTGGCGACTCTGTATTGATTATCGGGCTCTGAATAAAATCACAGTCAGAAACCGGTACCCGATTCCCCGAATCGACGACCTCCTTGATCAACTCACGGGGGCTAAATACTTCAGTAAGATTGATCCGAAGTCTGGCTACCACCAGGTCCTGATAGAACAAACATATGTATGGAAGATCGCCTTCAAGTCAAAGGAAGGCCTTTTTGAATGGTTGGTCATGTCCTTTGGTTTGACAAATGCTCCAGCCACTTTCATGAGGATAATGGACGATATCCTGTGACCATTCACCAATACTTTTGTAGTGGTGTATCTGGATGACATTTTAATTTATAGCAAGACTTGGGCCAAACACTTGCAACATATTCAATAGGTCCTGCACACCCTGCGATAGCACAAGCTATACGCCAACTTGGAAAAATGCTCCTTTGACATGGACAAGGTCCATTACCTGGGCTACATCATTGATCAACATGGCGTACATGTAGATCTAGACAATATCCAAGTCATCCGTGACTGGCCAGCCCCAACCACACTCACTGAGCTTCGAAGCTTCTTGGGCCTTGCCAATTTCTACCACAGGTTCGTGTTGGTATTCTCCCATATTGCATGGGCCCTCAACCAAATAAACAGGGGTGGTGGTAAGGATAAATTTGCGTGGGAATGGTCCCAACAAAAAGCGTTCAATGATTTGAAGCAACGCTTGTGCTCAACCCCAGTACTTTCACTACCAGATCTACAACATCCCTTTGAGATCGAGACAGATGCTTCAGACTATGTTGTGGGCATCGTTCTCATTCAGCACAGCCACCACATGGCCTATCATAGTGAGACACTGTCAGATACTATCCATAAGTACCCTACTTACGACAAAGAAATGTACTTCATTGTGCAAGCCTGTGGCTAGTGGAGACATTACATTCTTAGGAAGGAGATAGTAATCCACACTGATCATAAGCCATTGCAGTTCATGCAGACATAGGGAAAATTGCAGAATTACCACCATCAAAAGTGGTCCACATACTTGAAACAATTCCACCTCAACATCAAGTATAAAACAAGAAGCACCAATCGCGTCACTGATTTCCTCAACAGACTGCGAGTCATGGCACTCACCATGGTGCTAGAATCTTGTGGCCATGAGACCTCGGGATGGCCCCAACTCTATGAGACAGACCCTAACTTCGCCACCACCTACCAAATGTTGGGTGCAAAAAAAGTTGTTGAAAATTTCCATCTTCAGGATGGGTTGTTGTGTCGTCTAGGCCATATCTGTGTTCCATCAAGCGAGCGAGCAAAGATGATCTGGGAAGCCCACTATAGTTGGGTGGCAGGGCACTTCAACGTCGAAAAGATAGTGGCAATGCTACATAAACATTTCTACTGGCCGAAACTTCGACAGGAGGTCAGTAAGTATATTAGGTCCTGCACTGCCTACGCTATTGCCAAACCGACCACTAAGAAACATGGCTTGTACACCCCTCTTCCTACTCCTGACAGGCCATGGGAATCCATCTCAATGGACTACATGTTGGGCCTCCCTTCCACCAAGTGGGGAAATGACTGTGTTTTATGGTTATTGATCGCTTTTCTAAGATGGCGATTCTGGTTGCCTGGAAGAAGAGCATCACAATAGAGGCCACTGCCAAGCTATTCTTTGAACGAGTCTGGGTACATTTTGGAATCCCACAAACCATTGTCTCAGATCAGGATAGTTGATTTCTCAACACATTTAGGTCGAGACTTTGGTCACTGTTGGACACCAAGCTCACCAAATCCACGGCCTTCAACCCCCAGACAAATGGCCAAACCAAGGTTGTAAATCAAATGATTGTGCATATCCTTCGTATGTATAATTCAAAGCACCCTCGCACATGGGATGAGATCCTTCCCTATGTCCAACATAGCTACAACCAAGCCCTGCATAGCTCAACCGGCCACAACCCCTTTCAGGTGGGGTTGGGATTCCAACCATTGGGCCCCATAAATGTTGCACTTCCCCTTGTGGTCACCTCGATCGGCTCATCTCATGCTCCCACTAAAGCTGAAAAAGCCACCCGGTTCATTGAGCAGATCCAACACATCCGCTAACAGGTTCAAGATATCCTACAAAAGTCCAATGACAAGTACAAACAACGCCATGATCAACATCAGGTGCCACATAAGTTTTAGGTGGGCGACAAAGTTTGGTTGCATTTGCAGAAAGAATGCCTTACAGGACCCCATTGGAAGCTTCTCCCACTCCATTATGGGCCATACACTATCACCAAGGCCGTGGGGGATAATGCTTTTGAGCTCAACATTCCTCCTTTCCTTGGCCTGCACCCAGTGTTCAACGTGGATTTCCTTCGCCCTTATTTCCCACCATTATTGGACACCTCAGAAGTAGGAGAACAACTGACACCAACAAATCTCAACTCCAACTACATACAACAGACATCCAATGATCAGATGGTGGACACACATATCAAGGGCTCTCAACAACAAAGGATCCAACTTTATTGAATTGTCAAAGCAGGGCAGCTCCTGCACTAAGGCAAGTGGCGCACCTGGGGCCTAATTCAACAGAAATTTCCTCATCTGATGGGGGACCTCAATGAAATGGAGACCATTTATTCCTAAGGAGGGAGGATTGATCCAAATGGATATCAGTGGCCACCCACATTTTCCAACTGACTCAAAATAGTTTTCTAGCAATTTTGGTAATTTACTATTTTTAGCAGTTTTCACTTCCGGAGTCGTTTAGAGGCCCTAAACGGTGTTTTTTGGGAAAACAGGTTTGCAATATAAAACATCCTTTGTTATTGCACCTAAAATGAATATCCTCGATGAAATATTTCCAATAGGCTATCATACGCCTAAAACGAAGATCGTATGCAAAAGTTACGACCCCGGGAAGTTGATGTACTAACTTACCCAAACGGGGCCCACATGACTTTTGGCGCTTCATCTCCCAGGGTTAGGTTTTTGGATGTCTAGGGTTTTTGACATTCTTGCTTATTGTAAAAAGGATTTCAGAGCCTCATTGTAATCATCTTCTTACGAATGAGCGTAGCCGTCACATCTCTTCTCAGAGATAAGACGCCACCATTCCAACAAGCTTGTTTCCACTGCATTTTACAGTTTTCAGTTTATTTTGTTATTGAATAGAAAACTAGTTTTATTGTATCTCTGTTATTTTGTGTTAAGCACCTGTTAATAATATGTATTCATTTCTTTCTGCTCATAAAATCCGGATCATGGAACTAGTTTTCTTTCCTGCGACACTCGTTCCTCCTTTGTAATGTAGCATTCTTTTATTCTTTTTCAAGCTGGTTAAAAATTTGAAAAAGACAAAAAAATCAAATATTCCAAAAAGAGGGGATAGGATATACATTTTTTTTTCGGCAACAATATAGTCACCCTTGGACAAAGCACATCCTTCCATTTATTCTCCAAGCATTGGGATCTAGTATATCCTTAATAAGTTGTTCTCGTTACATAAAGTTGTGTCCTCCTCCATTTGGTTACTCTTCCAAACACATGGAGAGTTTTTGGTGCCTCTTGTATCACAAACTTATGTCAATATTACACTACCCGATTCTCATATTGTTTTCGTGCTTTTTTCCAAGGGAAGTTTTATCCAATGACCATCCTACAATTTATCTCTTGAATTTCATGAGTTGGCCATCCCGAGAGTCCAGACAAGTTTAGATTCAAAATCAATGAAGTTCTGTGCCTTGTGATCGATATCCTTTAGTCTTTTCCCGACAACATGTCAAAGACCTCATGGTAGTGAGTCTTACACTCTTATTGTACTCCTACTTGAGCTTTTTAATATCTTTAAGTTCTTGCTCGAGTGATGAAGTCCTCATCTCCAACCACAAGCATTGATGCTTCTTGAAGATGCATATCATATTGTACTTGTATATCCTCAAATGATCTTGAGATGTAGATCCATTGTGTATTGTTCGCGGTTGCAATTTATATGGACATTTATATTTTTGTCTAGTAGTCATATGTGACATGGATCTACAATGTACTTGATTGGAAGACATGCTTAGTTTATCCCAAGCACGGGTATGCCCGCCTCAGATATTATTATTATTTTTGTAGATGGCACACTCACGAACACTTGTCCCACACTCACTCAACTCGGTGCCTTCCCACTATGTAAAGATATTGTAATGTATTTCGACCTTCAATTGCTCTTCTGACCTCACACATTAGGTGGAATTTTTTATAGTTCAAAAATGCCTTACCTGTGCATACAAGACATCGACCTTTCCACTTACATACTTTTCCAAAATACTGTTGAGGCTGCCTCTTAAAAAAATATTTTTTGGATAGTGTACATGCCATGATGCACCAATAACCCACGTACACACAAGTAATGCATACTAGTTAGCCCATGTACATATGCGAGTTGCATGCTAGTTAGCCCACGTTTACCTCCAAAAGTTGCAAAAAATATAAAATTGCAAGGAATTTGGTGGAGTTTAATGGTTATAGAGAGTTTCCTAACCATTTTACCCCTTGTAGCTTGTCCCCAAACCGAATGACCATCTTTTTCTCACATAAAAAGAGGTTTTGGGGTGTCATTTGACAACATAAGTTAGAGAATAAAAAACTCTACCAAAATCCCTTCCCTTTCTTAGCCCAATTTTTGCATCCTATTATGAGTTTTGGTATCAACCTTCCCCTCCAGCCCTTTCTCTTTATACAACCCTTCCTCATTTACTAGGTAATAAGTTGGTTGTGAGAAGCTAACACGGGATTGATGTACTTGGAGCCACGATAGAGGAGTCAGAACCTGGTTCGTGGAGCGATTTTCGATGAAGTTTGTAATCCTTTTTATCTTAAAAGTCAATAAAAGAGTTCATTCTTGTCCCCAAAAATTATGTCTATATGCTTTTGTTGATTTGTGCATTTATATCTATATCTAAAGTTTTAAAGTGATTCGTAGGGATAGAATATGTTGTTGCATTGTATTCCTAATCTTTTGCAAGTCATCTTTGGGAGGAGACCAGTGATCTAGGAGGAAGCAACAAGCGAAAGAGGTCGACACCAACCACAAGGACTAAATGTGCATTCATTAATCATATTTCCTTTCTTTCTCATCACTTAGTGTAGTTGGTTTTCAGGTAGTTTAAAGGTAGAACTGTCTTTTAAGGGAGTTAGCGCTCTGCTTTTACCTTTGACCCATTATAGGAGGTTTTTCTTTGTAGTAGCATGGGTATTAGGTTAAGTGAAAATTTTATACCCCATCCCTTAAAAATCTACTTAGGGGTCGGGTGTGTGACAAATCCATGGGTTTTGATTTGTCTCTGTTAAATTTATAAGCAGCTGCAAGAGCCATTCTCCTGGAGGATGGATAAGACCCTAGACGAGATCTAGAGCCCCCAGTGCACTCCTGGGGTACTTGGTCTGGGACCAACCAGTTAGTGTCATGGAAAAAGACCCTTGTTAGGGCCCTGTTATCCTCGATATCTAGGGATAACTAGGAGATCATGTCTTGAGGCCCACATGGTCCTAGACATGGAGTACCGAGAGCAAGAGTGAATTGAGCATGGCCCTGGAGGGCCCATCTTTCTTTTTCTCATCCAGACTTGTCCTGTCAGCAGTAGCAGCTTCCATCACTACCGGCCTAGGCTTGCATCGAAGAGGACTCTTGCTCCATGAGGTAATTGGTCTGGGGTATCATGGTATGTGTCATATTTGATTGTTATAACCTTCTTATATATGCATTAGGTTCCTTTCATTTCTGATGACTGCTTGGATCTTACACTAATCCACTTGACCACTGTTGGGGTAATTGATGGGGTAACTT
>ML832138.1:17584-31239 GCA_009831015.1 Picea engelmannii | reverse complement strand
TGAGTTAGTTTGAAGCATAGATTGAAGAAAGAAGACGTCCTAGGCCTAATTTGTTTTACACCTAGGGTTTGGCTTCTAGGGTTTGAAAAGCCTTGTCCCCAAGAAACACTTTTCAGCCATAGGTCTATGTTTTATAGCTATCCGTTTTGCCAAAGAGTCTTAAGGAAAGAGGGAGGAGCATGAGGCCTAGTTTTAGCTACACTGGAATGAGCCTCCTCCCCTTAGGGTTTTGATTTGGTGGCCCTGCCATTGCAGCACCATTAAACCTAACCCTCTTGTCCTTAGGTTTAAGTCTTTCCAAGCCATTAGCCTTTCTCCACTTGACTCCATTTACCCAAGGCACTAGTCTAAGAACAAAACGCTGAGGTTTTCATGCTCAAACTTTCTTTCAAACTCTCTTTATTTGAAACCCTAACTAACCCTAGCGTCTAGACTAACCCTAATTGATGATGACGTCTTGCCTCTTTTAAACTTTTGCTTGGACCAAAAGTTGCGGCTGACTCATCTCTTTGTAGCCATAGAGGTTTCAAGTAATTTCATTGGTTGATTTGTCAAAACATCCACCTCTTTGACTAGCTAACCCTAACCCTAAAACAACAACAATATAGGTGATGT
The DNA here is from genome assembly GCA_009831015.1 of Picea engelmannii. Classification (NCBI taxonomy): domain Eukaryota; kingdom Viridiplantae; phylum Streptophyta; class Pinopsida; order Pinales; family Pinaceae; genus Picea; species Picea engelmannii. Next base: position 30,624 of record ML832138.1, on the reverse strand, counting down.
CATACTTATTAAAAACCCCTGTTTGGCACAAAACGTTTTGACATTTGTCACCCTTTTTGATCGACTTTGAGTTGTTGATTGCATCCATAAGCTTGTTTGACAAAACGTCCTACTCATTGTCTTCTTCTTTGATCTAATACTAGAGCTGACGTCACCCTATTTCTGCAATAGTGACGCAACAACAATATTTATATGAGCAAATTTGCATTGTGATAATACAAAGATTTTATTTTACACATTGAATGCCTATATCTTGTGTGTATTTATTGAAAAAGTGACATAAAATATAAGTTTTAATTGCAATCATTGACTTCGTCAATAATTACACTCATTATTGCTCATATATGTTAAAGATAGTCATTAATACTTTGAATTACTAACCACTGCAACACATCTTCTAGCTTTATTTGTCTTGTCTCGCAAACATGTGCCATTCAGTGGAAGATTTTCTCCTTGACTATCTCTCTTGGCAGTAATCTGTGAAAGGAAACCCTTACCTTGATCCTAAAATACCTTTAGACCTCTCAGAACCCCAGATTACTAGGGACGTCTCCCTTGGGATTAGCCACCCTAAATAGAAAGATCTCCCCATCGAGGTGACAGTGGGTGGGTAAGTTCCTGTTACGCCAGTTTGAAGCCTCGACTCAAGCTACCTAAACCTTTCCTACAAACTGAGCGATAACAGGCCCCCAGTATACGGCTGGGGTTCTTGGTCTAGGACCAAGCAGTTAAAGCCCCTAGATAAGCCTAGGGCCCCTGGAAATGTCCAGGGTACTCATTCCTATGGCATGGGTTGATCCTTGGTCTTTGACCTTGGTGGATAAGACCCCAGAAAAAGTTCTGGGGCTACTTGATCCTTGATCAAGTATTTTGTTGGTACATGACATTCCTTGAAGAAGGACATAACCACATGAGGGATAAGTCCCATATGCAATGATGATAAAGTAATAAGTTCAACATGAAAAGTGAAGGAATAAGTATTGCCACCTTTCTAACCCTCCTCTACCTTTACTTGTGTTGGTTTGGGGTTTTTTATGTTATTTTTGTTTTGAGGGTAAATTAAATTTAAATTAAAATATTTATTATACCATGTTTAAATTGTTTAATTTAAACATGATATTTTAATTATTATTTTAACTTAATTTTACCCCTAACCTAAACTATAAAAAGAACCCTCTCCTACCCTCAACTCACACATCATTATCTTTTGTTTTTGGAGTGAGTGGATCTTCTCCTAGCTGCGACCCTCTTCTGCTAGTGCCTTCTATCTGCGGCCCTCTTCTGCTGCTGTTTCCTTGCTGCGGCCCCTTTGCTGTGTGTAGAGCCTCCTTGCTGCGGCCTGTTCTATTTTTTTGCAGGGTTTGTGTGGTGTGTGGAAACGGCACCCCTTGAGGGTTGACAAAGTGCGACCTCTTTTTTTTTTGGCTATGATAAATCTTCTATGGAGGGTGTGGCTCCTTCTCCCATCTGTTGTGAGCTGAGTCTAGAGGGTGGGCCCTCTCTACCCTTGCTGTGTGAGGAGTCTATAGGCTACACACTCCTTTTTCTTCTACTGTGACTGAGTTATAGGGTGCGACCTTCTCCCTTCTGCTGTGTGGTGAGCCTATAGACTGCGACCTACTTTTGTCTGTTGTGGTGAGCCTGTAGGGTGTTGTCCCTCCTTATTTTTGCTGAGGTAAACCTATAGTTTTTGGCCTCCTCTTCTACTATAATGAGGGTTTACCCACAGTCCTTCTGTGTAGTGATTTGTATGTTTTAAGACTCCCTTTGAGGGTTTGTCTTATGAAGACCTTGTTGGTTTTATTTCCTTGGTGGCAAGAAAGATCCTTCACCTATTGGCAAGAGATCCAACCTATAAGGTGGATCTATGAACTGAACCTTGTCTGAGCATAATACAAATGGTTCTACATCTCTTGTGGTTGTTTTGCCTTCTTCAGAGGTAAGGTTTCTGTACTAGGTAAGTTGTCTACTCATCATCTTCAGATTTGGATCTTGTTTTAACTTTAGTACTGTTTGATCCATCTAGTTTTGTACATCAGCTATTAGATCTGAGTTATATATATTGAGTTTATTCTGTCTACAAGTTGATTTACTGTTTATGATCAGATTGGTCTTAGATCTACAGATCTGTGTAATATTTTGAGTTCAGTCTTACAGATCTAATTCATTGTCTTACTCTTATCTATATATGTTCACTATTCTAGTAGTAGAGTTTTTGTCTTAATTCCTGAACTTTATATCTAAGTTTCATTACTGATTATCAACTCTAGTTACTATTCTGAACTACTTTAGATCTCCTAGATCTATACATTAGTTAAGTGTCTGACTTTTTATTTCTGAACTCTAGATCTAGAAATTAAAAAGATACTACTGTTTTTGCTTTACTGCCCTAATTCTAACATGGAATCAGAGCTAAGGGTGTAAACAGAGCTCAAGGATCTAATCTTGAGCCTACACAGACCCACTTTGTTAGGTTTGTTTTGCAGATTACAATCATCTAATCTAGCACATATTCAAACATGACTTCCTTATCAATTAAAGCTGAAGACAGACTTGTAGGGGCTGCAAACTTTAATGCCTGGAAATACAGAATAATAAACATTCTGGAAGAAAATGACCTAGAAGATTATATCACTAGGGAGATTGAAGAACCTACTACAAACACAGCTAGGGTAGCATATAAGAGGAAACAAACCAAGGCTAAAAGAATCATTTTTTATTCTATCAAAGACAACTTGATGCCCTTAATTGGTCATTTAAGGACTGCCAAAGATTGCTTTGATGCTTTGGTAAACCTCTATGAGAAGAAGGCACCTACTCAGAAAAGAATCTTGAAGAAACAATTACGTACTTTGAAAATGGGAAAGGATGATACAGTTTCCACCTTCTTCTCCAAAATTTCTCAAACTAAAGATCAACTTATTGCAATAGGAGTTCCTGTAGATGATGATGACCTGGTTCAAACAACTATTGATGGACTTCCTGCTGCTTGGGGAGTTTTTCTTTCATCCATGAATGGAAGAGAATCCTAACCTAATTTTGAAAGGTTGTGGCATGACTGCTTAGAAGAAGAAGGAAGACTAAACAACAGAAATGACTATCCTATCCTACAAGATCATGCCCTTGCAACAAAGACCAAGAAATGGAAGAAGTTCCCGAAGTCAAAAGGCAAAGGTAAGAAACCCAAAGGTAAGCTCTCTCATCTCAATCCTCATTTATCTAAAGTTAAATGTTTTAACTACAATAGGCTAGGACATTATGAAAAAGATTGCAGGAGTCCTCCCTCTCAGCAGAGAAGAAGAGGAAGATTTCAAGCCTCAGTTGCCACTGAAGAGACTAAACCCCAAGAAGAGCCTCAAAGAAGACAAACCAGGGCTGCCACTAAAGAGCAAGAACCACAAAAGGAATACTACCTCATCCCAGCTCTTTCCGACACTATCACCAAATCAGAGGAGATTTGTCTAATAGATAGTGGTGCTTCCAAACACATGACCAGCTTCAAACATTACCTTGAAAATTATCAAGACAAGAAATTCAAAGAAAAGGTTGAGCTAGGTGATGACGAGACCTATGACATAAAATGTTTTGGCTCTACCTCTTTCCAGTTTCTCTCAGGTAATATCTTTCACATTGATGAAATTATTTATGTACCTGGTTTAAAGAAAAATTTAATTTTTGTTCTAGTCTAAGAAAGTAAAGGTTATTCAGTAGCTTTTTCAAAAGGTAAAGCCCTTTTAGGGTCCTCAAATGAAGATTTAAGTACTGATATAACCATTGGAACTCGTGAGTGTGGACTTTACAAGCTTTCAGGTCAAGTTGTTCAAGCTCTAGTTCATGAGACAATTAATCCCTGCGAGCTATGACACAGGAGACTTGGACATCTCAATTACAATGCACTCCCAGGTTTGAAAAAGATGGTGATAGGTATGCCGGTATTTTCTGTTGAGCATAATAGTGTCTGTAAAGGTTGTTCACTTGGTAAGAACATAAAGAAACCCTATCCTCTAAGTAATAGAAAATCAAATGGAATTTTGGACTTAATCCATTCTGACCTTTGTGGTCCCATGTCTGCACCCTCTATGAATGGTTGTATATATTATATTATTTTTATTGATGATTGCTCACGTAAAACTTGGATCTATTTCTTAAAAACTAAAGATGAATCCTTTAGCAGATTTCAAGAGTTCAAGAATCTTGTTGAAAATCAAACAGGAAGACACATCCAAGTTTTCAGAACAGACAATGGTAAAGAATTTGACTCCTTCAAATATGATGAACTCTGTCGAGCTTCAGGAATTAAGAGGTAGCTAACCGTACCATACAACCCTTAGCAAAATGGTGTAGCTGAACGAAAGAACAAAACTATCTGTGAAGCAGCCATGGCTATGATGCATGATCAGAACTTGCCTCTATCACTTTGGGCTGAGGCTTCCAGTACAACAATGTACATACAGAATAGATTTCCTCACAAAGTCCTTGAATCGAAAACTCCTGAAGAAGTTTTCACTGGGTGTAAACCCTCAGTTGAGCATTTAAGAATATTGGGTAGTCCAGTTTATATACACATTCCAAAATAGAAGAGGACTAAACTAGAGCCCTCCGATAAGAAAGGAACTTTTGTGGGATACAGTGAGACCTCAAAAGCCTACAAGATTTATATCCCTGGCCAAAAGTTCATTGAAATAAGCAGAGATGTGACATTTCATGAAGAAACAACTTTTCGTCGGGCCAAAGATCTTCCATGTGATTCAGAGGAGCATGAAGCTCCATCATTTGATTCTACTCTTCCAGATGAGCAGAGGGAGGAAACCTCTGAAATTGTAGAAGATCCTTCAAGAGACTCCATTGAATTTCCAATGGAGTTACCTCCTGTCAAAAGGAAACCAACTTGGTGTCGGGAGATATTAAAAGAAGCAGAAAAAAATTCAGCTCTGAAGGGCACCTTTAGAGAAAGAAAGAAACCAGATAAGTACTCCGGTCTCATAGCTAACTTAAATACTGTAATTGATTCAGAACCTTCCACCTTTGTTGATGCCTTCAAACATCAAGTATGGAAAGATGCTATGAACGAAGAATATGATTCTATTTTGAGGAATGATGTATGGACCGTAGTACCTAGACCTCATGGTAAATCTGTAGTGACCTCAAAATGGCTTTATAAGATAAAGCATGCAACAGATGGTAGCATTGAGAAATACAAGGCGAGATTTGGGGCTCGTGGTTTCTCTCAGAAAGAAGGAATTGACTACGATGATATTTTTTCTCTAGTTGCCAGGTATTCTTCAATCAGAATTCTTATCTCACTTGTAGCAGTTTTTGGTTGGAAACTTCACCAGATGGACGTTAAGACTACTTTTCTTAACGATGAAGTTGAAAAAGAAGTTTACATTGAGCAACCGAAAGTTTTTGTGATATATGATAAAAGATATCATGTATACAAACTCAAGAAAGCCCTGTACGGATTGAAACAAGCTCCGAGAGCTTGGTATGGTAGAATATATATTTTTCTACAAAGTCTTGGATTCTCCAAGAGCATAGCAAATCCAAATCTTTATATAAAGATCATTCAAAATCATCCAGTTATCCTAGTCTTATATGTGGATGATCTGTTCCTCACTGGAGAGGAACCCTTGATAGCTCAGACTAAGAGGGAGATTTCTGAAGAATTTGAAATGAAAGATTTGGGACTCATGCACTATTTTTTGGGTTTGGAGGTTTGGCAGAAACCAAGAGAGATTTTTCTCTCACAGAGTAAATATGCAGTCGATATACTTTGCAGATTTGGCATGATGGACTGCAAGTCCATGACAACTCCAATGATCTCTAACTTAAAGAAACTCCAAGATCAAGTCACAGGTTCAGATCCAGAAGACCCCACCTTATATCGACAGATCATTGGATCCTTGATGTATCTCGTACATACGAGACCTGACATCTGTTATGCAGTAAATGCTCTTAGCCAGTTCATGTGTGAACCTAAGAATATACATATGGTTGCAGTAAAACATATTCTGAGATATGTTCAGGGGACTGTATCTTATGGTCTCAGATACACATCCAGTGGAGGTGTGATGCTCCATGGTTTTACAGATTCAGATTGGATGGGAAATGCAGCGGACCGGAAGAGTACTTTTGGATATTGCTTTAGTTTGGGTTTAGCTATGATTTCCTGGTCCAGAAGGAAACATGGCTCCATAGCCCAAAGAACTGCAGAGGAAAAATACATTGCTGCTAGTGCTGGTGGTAGAGAAGCAATGTGGCTCAAGAAGCTACTTTCAGACTTGTTCAGTTCAGAGCTTGAACCCACAGTCATCCACTGTGACAATCAAAGCTATATAAAGCTCACTGAGAACCCAGTGTTTCATGATAGATCGAAACACATTGAGATGAGATATCATTATGTCCGTGACATGGTTCAGAAGAACGTTCTCATCATTTAGTATGTTCCGACAGCAGAACAGACAACCGATATTTCCACCAAGCCACTGTCCTTGACAAAGTTTGTATACTTTCGTGACAATCTTGGTGTAGCCGAGAATGCCTCTCTTGCTGAGAGGGAGTGTTAAATTTATAAGCAACTGCAAGAGCCATTCTCCTGGAGGATGGCTAAGACCCTAGACGAGATCTAGGACCCCCAGTGCACTCCTGGGGTACTTGGTCTGGGACCAAACAGTTAGTTCCATGGGAAAATACCCTTGTTAGCGCCCCCAGTATACGACTGGGGTTCTTGGTCTAGAACCAAGCAGTAAAGACCCCTAAGAGGGCCCCCAGTATATGACTGGGGTTCTTGGTCTAGGACCAAGCAGTTAAAGCCCCTAGATAAGCCTAGGCCCCCTGGAAATGTCCAGGGTACTCATGCCCATGGCATGGGTTGATCCTTGGTCTTTGACCTTGGTGGATAAGACCCCATAAAAATTTCTGGGGCTACTTGATCCTTGATCAAGTATTTTGTTGGTGCATGACCTTCCTTGAAGAAGGACATAACCACATGAGGGATAAGTCCCATATGCAATGATGATAAAGTAATAAGTTCACCATGAAAAGTGAAGGAATGAGTATTTCCACCTTGCTAACCCTCCTCTACCTTTACTTGTGTTGGTTAGGGGTTTTTTATGTTATTTTTGTTTTGAGGTTAAATTAAATTTAAATTAAAATATTTATTATACCATGTTTAAATTGTTTAATTTAAACATAATATTTTAATTATTATTTTAACTTAATTTTACCCCTAACCTAAACTATAAATAGAACCCTCTCCTACCCTCAAATTACACATCATTATCTTTTGTTTTTGGAGTGAGTGGATCTTCTCCTAGCTGCGGCCCTCTTCTGCTAGTGTCTTCTATCTGCGACCCTCTTCTGCTGGTGTTTCCTTGCTGCTTCACCTTTGCTGTGTGTAGAGCCTCCTTGCTGCGACCTGTTCTATTTTGTTGCAGGGTTTGTGTGGTGTGTGGCAGCGACTCCCCTTGAGGGCTGACAGTGTGAGGCCTCTCTTTGTTTTGGCTGTGATAAATCTGTTGTGGAGGGTGTGGCTCCTTCTCCCATATGTTGTGAGCTGAGTCTAGAGGGTGTGGCCCTCTCTACCCTTCTTGTGTGAGGAGTCTATAGGCTACGACCTCCTTTTTATTCTTCTATGACTGAGTTATAGGGTGTGACCTTCTCCCGTCTGCTGTGTGGTGAGCCTATAGACTACGACCTACTTTTGTCTGTTGTGGTGAGCCTGTAGGGTGTTGTCCCTCATTTTTGTTGAGGCAAACCTATAGTTTTTGGCCTTCTCTTCTGTTGTAATGAGGGTTTACCCACAGTCCTTCTGTGTAGTTCTTTGTATGTTTTAAGCCTCCTTTTGAGGGTTTGTCTTGTGAAGACCTTGTTGGTTTTATTTCCTTGGTGGCAAGAAAGATCCTTCACCTATTGGCAAGAGATCCAACCTATAAGGTGGATCTATGAACTGAACCTTGTCTGAGCATAATACAAATGGTTCTACATCTCTTGTGGTTGCTGTGCCTTCTTCAGAGGTAAGTTTTTTGTACCAGGTAAACTGTCTACTCATCATCTTCAGATCTGGATCTTGTTTTAACTTTAGTATTGTTTGATCCATCTAGTTTTGTACATCAACTATTAGATCTGAGTTATATATATTGAGTTTATTCTGTCTACAAGTTGATTTACTGTTTATGATCAGATTGGTCTTAGATCTACAGATCTATGTAATATTTTGAGTTCAGTCTTATAGATCTAATTCACTGTCTTACTCTTATCTATATATGTTCACTATTCTAGTAGTAGAGTTTTTGTCTTAACTCCTTAACTTTAGATATGAGTTTCATTACTGATTATCAGCTCTAGTTACTATTCTGAACTACTTTAGATCTCCTAGATCTGTACACTAGTTAAGTGTCTGACTTGTTATTTCTGAACTCTAGATCTAGAAATTAAAAAGATACTACTATTTTTTCTTTACTGCCCTAATTCTAACAGTCTCTTCATTGGTTTATATTTACCTGATCAAACCCTGAGGTTTGTTTTTCATTATCTTCAGATATGATCTATCCTGTTATGAAATCTTATGGATTATTCTTTAATAGCCTACTTAAGCCTCCAACAAGTTATTTGGTGATAAGTATCAAATAAAAGTGAATTGATTTTATAACAAGGTTAATAATATGATATTTTATTGGAGCAATCAATACTTAATGATGAATGTCTAGGGTTAACAAGCTTTGCAAAGTGGGATAGATATTCCTAATTTGTAAATAGATTTGTTTGATGAGAATTCTCTGGAAGGTAATTTGGTGCAAAGAATTGGTTTCAAACCAATTTTCTCTATGCACCTTGTTATCGTGCAATTTGTACTTGTCCAAAAGGGAAAGGCTAAAGGAAGGAAAATTGGCATAACAAAAGGTTTTCTTATCACTGTCACCTTAATAAGACACCTCTTTCTATTTAGGGGTGAAATCCCAAGGAAGACGTCCCCGGTGACCTGGGGGTTTGAGAAGGCAAAGGTGGAAGTATCAAGAAAAGTTATACCCTCTCACAAGTCACACCAATAAGAAAGTCCCAAAGTGTTAAGAAATGAAGCAATGATATGCTTAAGTGTACCTACCCAGAACAAAGAAACAAGAAAACACTATTTTTTGCAAGTACAATTGATGTTAGTGCTTCATAAAACCTTGGACTTATCAATGAAAGAAATAAGTTGATAGAAGATGAAGCAAACAAAAATCTATAACAACAATGTATATATGATGATGAATTCACAATCAATTCCTTAAATAAGCTTCAAGATGACCCAAAATGATAATCTAACAATAACAATATGTTAGCACTTGTCAAAAGCTAATGAGGCAATGTAAAAATCAACTTTAGTAATTTCTTTTAAGAGATTTTATTGTTGTAATAATTGGTTGTAGCTTACTTTTGTAACAACAACAAGAATGTTAGTATATTAGTCTAATCTAGGGTTAGTAGATGTTAGCAAATAACTTGAGGTATAATATTTAAGGGTTGTTCTCATCAATCAATCAAGTATAAGGTCTAGATCAATGTCTTTAGGGCTAATGGAGTCACTTTTTGCAGCAACAATATTGAAGGAATCAAATGATAATGTGTGAACTAAGGACAAGAGGGATGATGGTTGAGGTGTTGGTAACCCAAATCCTCAATCAACAAACCCTAGAAGGAAAACGACTACTAGGAAGTAGGTAACCCTAGGCCCTAGTGATTTTCCTTCTTCTTTAGCTCAAGCTTGAAGTAAATAAAGGCTTGATGAAGCAAATGATGCTAGAGTGATACAATGGTAGGGCTCTAGCACATGCTTCAAAGGATAGGTTTTCTAGCAAAATCTAGTAGGTGAAAAGCTATTGAGACAAGGACAATAACATGTGCTTGATCTCCTAGGGTTTTAAGATAACAATTTCATAATTTTAGTAAAATGCAAAGTAAAATACTATAACCATTCAAAGGAAAGAAGAATTGCAGAAATTCACTTACATTCACCAAGAATAATCTAGCCAATAGCCTAGTTGAAGACTTTCCACCAAGAAAATGCTAAAAAATACCAAAATAAGCCTTCTCCAAGAGTTGTGGACCACTTAATTTCAGCCAATAAACCCTAAGGAAGCCAAATTTCAGACCTCACTTGTGTGAGTAAAAGAATGATGATAAAATACAAGGGCAAAATCCCTTATTTATACAATCAAAATGACCTTTAATTACAAAATTAGGTCAAAAAAGGCCGACATGGCCAGTTTACATGAAAAATCCAATTTTACACAAATTTGTCAAATAAAACCCTAATTTTAGCTTTTTAGAGTGACGTTAGCCTCCTTGTTGGAATGTTATCCCTCCAAGTGAAACGTTAGGGATCAAAACCCCTCTAGAACTTCCACATGTGGCAACCAAAGCCGTCCTCAAGATGGATACCTCAATTGGGTGACATCAAGGCTCTGAATGATGACGCCAAGGGCCTTCAAGGGAGAACATCATGGTGGGAGGGAAAGACCCCCATGGGTCCAGGCCTGCCAGGATGCCTCTGGTGGAACGTCCTCCTCACTCTTTGGTGCAAGCCTTTGGTATATGTTTTCCCCTGTCTAGGGTCTCAACATCCATCTGGTGGGATTTTAGCCCTATGGAGGTCTGAGCTAATCATATCCCCATGTACCTTTCCATCGAGTGTGGTCCTGTAGCAACAACAAGTACACCCTCCATGGGCTCATAATTCATAGGGATCATAGCAATGTCAATCACATATAATAATCAAGTTACCTAAACATGTGCATAAAACCCCCCTTTCCCAGACAAGTGCTTAAAGAAGTTATGTTATTCTACAAGCCAGGTTTGAAAAGGGTTTCAGGACGTCTTATTAGGATAATTCTCCTTAGATGTGGGATGTTTCCAGGTGAATACCAATAGAGGTCATGCAAGTGCATGAGATAATATGGGGATGTTTAGGCAATGGATATAGTGATGAAAGAGAAATGTAGGGCTTACCTATGGGCGCCTCTGAAGAGGGTGAGCTGCACCTTGTCATGGATGCAAATGTTTCCAAGTCCATTCAATGCCTTTTTACCTTTTTATCTTATTTCTTTTTATTTCAAGAGAACAGCTGGGGGATATTGTCTTGGCGTGGTCACCAATGGTGATAATGTTACCCACAAACATTTCACGGAGATGAGAATGATGGCTCGTGATAAGACCCCCTTTCTCTTGGCTATGCTACCAAGAGACACTACCTTGGCATGGTGACCAACTGAATGGTAGTGTCATACCGCTACATGCCCATGGAACTAATAGTATGGCTCTTGATGAGACCCCCTATCCTCCAACTAGGTCTTGAGTTTATTTATTTTATGAGTCCCTCCTTTTTCTTACTGAGAAACCTTTTATTTCTTTCTTGGGGATCCCAAGGAAAAGCATATGAAGGTTTTTTTCTTTTGGCTTTTATCTTTTTCTAGCTACTTTTACCCTCTAGGCCTTTAGCCCCTTCTTCCCATAAGGCAAGGTACAACCCTTAACTAGCTTGGCAAACCCAATGCCCAAACCAATGTAGGGGATAGATGAGAGGGAAGATGATGAAGAGTGATAAGTATGGTGGGAGTGGACGAGGACCTTTCATGAACCCACCCGGTGGCAACTCACTCCTAAGGGAACCAACTTGTTAGGGCATTCTGTCATCCCCCTCGGTATGGACAAGTCAAAAGGCATAAAGTCCAAGCACACATCATGAAGCAAAAGAGAATTAAATGGTCATATTCAAATGTTTTGAGAATCAAAGTGACGCATACCATGATACCCAGACTCATTACCTCATGGAGCAAGACCCACTGTTGCTTTAGGACCAGGCCGTTGGGATGGATGTTGTTGTTGTTGACATGATGGAGGTGTTGAAGAAGAAGGATGGGCCCTCCAGGGCCAGGTTCAAGTCAATATGGCTCTCGTTACTCCATGTCTAGGACCTGTGGCCTCGAGACATAATCTCCTTAGTTATCCCTAGGCTAGGGGATAACACACCCATTTCACAAAATATTTTACCAATAGATTTCATCTTCCAATATTGTGTACACATGATATTGACTTTCATTTCTCTCTATTGTGACTCTTGATCTTTTCCTTCCCAATATTGTGGCTTGTTCTAACTAGGATCACCTTAATGTGCAGAGTTTGAGAGAGCTAAAATCTTCCAGCTAAAGATGAGATCGGATCTACCAAGACATTCATTTGCTCTGGATGATTGTTGTTGTACTATAATATCCCCAATAATCAATCTGGGTAGAAAAAGAACAAAATAATTAGGAAACATAGGATCCTTACCCTCTATTTTTCTTTATTAATTATTTTCATCAAACCCTAGAATTGTTGCAGGACTGATTTATGACATTACCATCATTCCATCTACAAATTTTGATAGAACTAATTAATTCATGATTCTACAATCAAATCTTGTAATAAGAAGAGACCTTTGAAGTTGAACTCGTTGTGTGGAGGGAGGACTAACACATTAAGGTATATATAGGAGAGGACAATATTGGTTTCCTTAATTGAAACCCACCCTACTATACATAGGAGATAGTTGAACCTAATATTGAAAACTAGAGGGGTAGGGTATCTAAGCACAACTACTGCTATTAATACAAACAAAACAAACACAAGAGCTACAACTCATCAATTAAACATTCAATCTAAAATTTTCTTACCTCCATTGATTTTGAAAGAAAATATTTATGCATAATGTATTTTCTCTAGAGAGATCTCGAAATATCGTTGGGAAGATTTTAGACGAAACTCTCTAGAAGTTGTTTTACACAATTGGTTCTACAATACTTCTAGAGTGTTCTCATTTAATACATAGGGTACTCAGAGTAATTAATATTTCAACACTCCCCCTTAATTATAACCGCACACTAACGATAACATGATGGTCTGCTGGTCTAAGTATCGACTAGGCTTACAACATTTGACATCAAACTCAATTACATCATCCACATATGTTTCTACACAATGGGATTCACTTTATTCACTCTATTCATGCTATGCAATTCTTA
>ML832137.1:33704-53325 GCA_009831015.1 Picea engelmannii | reverse complement strand
CACGATAGCCCGTTGGAAAGGTATATTCGAGGAATACACATGGTTCCATCAAACTCGAACTTTATTAACAATTTGATTGTGGTGAGCCCTAAAAACATTGTTTAGGGCCTCAAAACGGCCCTAGAAGTCAGGGACCCGAAAACTAGGAAAAAACTATCAAACCGGAAAATTGCCAAAATGAGCCAGTTGGAATAGGTGTGAGGCCACCGACGTCCATCTAGATCAAGGCACCCAGCGCTTGAGAGGAAAAATTCCAGCCCATAATTTGGCATTTTATGTGGTTGGTATCACCCCCTAAAGCATCAAGAAAGGAATCCAACACTAATTTGAACCTCACAACAATTATCATTGAAGCTCCCCCATCAATAATGTATCATCATCAAATTGAGAATGATTCATATTTTTGTCCCATCTTGTGATATGAAGGCCCAGAATATTCCCAACGATCCTTTCCTGTTATAATTGTATGCTCAATGCTTATGCCATGATGATATAAAGAAGGGGGAGAGGGAGCAACGTTGGTCAAGGCCTCTACTGATTTGGAAAAATTCAGTAGGCTTACCATTCACGAATGGCACAATCCAAGGCCCACTAATGCAATATGAGATCCATTTGATAAACTAATTGAATAATCCAAAATGTTCAAGAACTTGAAATAAGAACACATGTTGAACACAGTCAAAAACATTAGCCATATCCAATTTAACGACCATACCTTTCCCTTTCACCTTGAAGCTTGAGTGGATTGCTTCTTGAACAAGGACTATATTATCCATAATTTTCCTTTCATGCATAAATCCTCCTTGATTTGGGGAGATGACTTTAGAGATGATTTTTTTCAACCGGGAGGCTATAATCTTGGAGAGGATTTTATACAAGGTGTTATATAAGGAAATGGGTTTGAATCTGGTGAAGGAAGTAGGGTTGGACTATTTAGGAACTAGAGATAAGAAGGAAGAGTTGGTGTTACCCCCCAATTTGAAAGACTGATGAGAGTAGTTCAAGATGCACTTGAGGTCATTTTTAATAAGGTCCTAGAAGTGCCTATAAAAGGATATGAAAAAACCATATGGGCCCGAAGCTTTATTTAGAGCCAGACTCCATATAGCAACAAAGATCTCAGCCCTAGCTATAGGTTGGGTTAGAGCAAGGTTTTCTTCATTATAGATGAGGACGAGAATGTGCTCAAGCATAGAGGCTACATTGGAGGGATCTGTCTTCTCTTGATCGGAATAAAGGGCAACAAAATGAGTTTTTGCAGCAACTTTGATACCAGGTAAATCAGAAATTATAGAACCATCTTCCAACCCAATGCTAGAGAAATTATTCCTAAACAGTCTAGCCTTGGCCTGGTTATGGAATAATTTAGTGCTTTTGTCCCTAGCCTTGAACCAAAGACTATGCGATTTGAGTCTCCATAGTTCCTCCTCGAGTTTCATTTCCTTTTGATATCTGATTCGTAAGTTTAACACTTCCTTTTGCAGTTAGGTTGTGAATTCTTTTTTCTCATTTTATTTTTGGAAGAAATATAACCTCTCTTTTAATTCCTTCCTTTCCTTATCTAGCATGGAAAATAAATATCTATCTTGTTGTTTTACGGCTTGTTTAACCAGAATTAGCTTTTTCTCCTAGATATAGACAAGGGTACCGCAGACCCAAGTATTCCAAGTCGAATCAACCAAGAAATCGCTTCATTGTGGCAGAGCCAAAGGGGATTGAAATGGAAGGGGAGAGGCCCATACTCAGGAAGGTCGTGAATGAGTAAGGATATAGGTTTATGATCATAGGTGAAAGAGGGAAGGATGAAAGAATTGATTGAAGAGTTTAAAGAAAGGAAACTATTGTGCAACAAAAAGAGGTCCAATCTGGAAGCAATATGCCCTAGACCAAATCTCATATTTGACTATATATATACCTTCCTTTTGGGGGCTTAATATCTAGCAAATCCCACTCCTCCATAATCTTCTCCATATTTTCTCGGAAGGAGTCCTAACCAAAGGAGCCTCCTTTCTTTTCTGAGCTATTTCTAATGATATTAAAGTCACCAACCAATATGCATTCTTTTGTATACTCAAAGTCTTTTAACCTTTGTATAGATCTCCAACACTCAGATTTCTCAATTGGGTTAGTCGACATATAAATATTAATCACCACAAAAAAATTATTTTGTTGATTGCATTGGAATTTACATAAAATCTAGTGTTGGGTACTCATGGAGAAGATCAAAACTACCTCGGAATTGTTCTAGATGGTGCACAAACCCCAAGGAAACCTCTGGAGTCAACAGCTAGAGCTTCATTGAATCTCCAAATTCTTTTCCCTATTTTGATTGCTTCATCGACATGCATTTTAGTCTCCTGGATCAGGAGAATTTGGGGCTTTTCAGATCTGATTAAATCCCTGACAGCAAAAAAATTAGGATCACTTCCAAGACCCCTGCAGTTCTAGAAGACCAACTTCATTATTTTGGAGGATTTGAAGGGGCACCTCCTTTAGCTGTTGCATTTCCTTGAGGTTTTTTGGAAGATTTAAGAGCCCCTATAAGTTTTGGGATTGTTTGTTGAGATCCTAGTAGTATTTTGTTTTGGCTTGCTCCTCTCAAATTGTTCGAGAAGATATTTTCCCCGAGCGACATGGAAGTTTTTCCTTTGATTCCCTATCCTTGTATTCTTTTTCTCCAACACTTTAATTTTATGAGCTATTATTTTCCTCTAAAAAAGCAATTTCTACATCCTTGGAAAATTCCAAATCTTCTACTCTTAGATATGGAATAGAAAGAGAAGGGATTGGGGGAATCTCAAAGATTACCTTCCTCTCATCATGATGTTTGATGAACCTAGCACTCAGATGAGAAAAATTGCTCGATAAATGGATTGAAGAGTTCTCCCCTTCCGAAGAAACACCCAAGGGAACCACTGAATCATCCAATAAAAGATCCACAACTTGGGATAAGGATTTGTATATGTTATTTTTGCAATAGGCTCACCCGGTCTCTAATTTACTATGCTTCTAGGCTAAGAAGAGGAGGGATACAATCTAAATGGATTCGTGCCACTCGTGCCAGATGGTTTTGGGTTGATTGAGGCACCAACAACCGATGAGATTTTATGGTCATTCAAGGGGCCAACAACAACTTGAATTTTGGAACCCTGGGTGTCAAATTTCTTGGTGATTTCATGCCATTGATCCTCCTTGTTTCTACCTTGGGTATTAATTGAGTCAATATTTTTGTAGTTTTTCGCAAAATTTTCATATTCAAGGCACATTTTTCATTTGAATAGAAGTTGCTTATAGTCTAATTGTTGCACATGTTCCAGTTATCTAGAGAGATTGATATTGCTTCTGGAATCCCTTTCTCCATATCTACTTCTACATAGATTCTACAACATGAGAAAATGTTTTATTTTAGTTCAACATGATCTGTTTATTTCCCGATGGAGTTTCCAATACATCAAAGGGCATCGCCACTCCAACAATGGAGTGGAAGATGAGGCAAACAAACCCAGACAAGGATTGTAGAGGGCACATCATTTTTTGACTAAATCTAGAGTCCATTTGTTAGAGGCATGAATGCATGCCTCTAGCACCTAAAAAATACAGGCCACTTCAAAATATTCTATCTCGATATTTTTTGAGCTTGAACAAGAAGGTGAAAAAACCCCTCCCATAGAAGAAATGACTCAAAGAACCCTTCATCAAGGGTTCCCAGTTTTTTTCCAACCAAGAGACCACTATTCTTGGGCAAGGCCATATGCCAGTGAACTGCCCGATGAGGCCATGATTTGAGAGAGCCAAGGATTTATTCAATGAGGAGGAGGGGGTAAGCAATAATTTTGGCATCTCTTTCAGTTTCTTCACAAATTTGGAGGGTTGGGCTTTCATGTTTTTAACAGAACTTGCAACCATGGCATGGAAATCCAAGGCGTCAACATCAGGAGGGGGATGGTGCACCCCCACCCATGAAATCCTCCATACCACGTAGAGACAAAGAATGAAGTTTTCAAGAGAGCATGCACGAGAGAGACCCACTCACATCACCAAGTGATAATTCCAATAAAAAAATTATTGAATTACAATAATTCAATGAATCAAAGAAAGATTAATTCAATCTTCATAGAGAGTGGTGGGGTTGTTTTACCAAACTTTATAGAATTATTTTTTTAAAGGAAAATAATCTTTCCTTTATTAAGAATCGTTGGATTTAAAACCTATTGAGTTGAGAAAATAAGGAAGAGTTACAAGTAGAACTTATCCATTACATTAATTACATTAAATACTAGTATAGAATCATCTTAATTTTAGATTTATCATGTGTTGAGACAAATCAAATTCTTCAAGGCGCAAACTTCTTTAGAGAGTGAAAAACTTGAGGAAAGTTTTGCACCTCGAGGAATTTGATCCCTATCGGCACAAACCTGTTGATGTTAGTGATAGCATCAGATAGGTATTTACGCATAGGACTATGTGTCTAGACATGTGGAAATCGTCCAAAGCCTTCTACTCTTGAATTTACTTTAATTAAAGGAATTATTAAAGTAAATTGCTTTTATTAATTAATTATGTAATTATTTAATTGATTTATTTAAGAAACATGTTGATACAGGTGAATATCGGTGGCCACCCACCTCTTCCTACTGGCTCACATACAGTTTTCATCTTAGCAGTTTATTTTCTAGATTTTCGGGTCCTAAACTTTCAGGGTCGTTTTGAGGCCCTAAATAACGTTTTTTGGGCCCGCCACAGTCCCATTGTAATTGAAGCCAAAGTGTGACAAAAAAATGTGTAGTCCTCGAATAGACCTTTCCAACGGGCTATCATGCACCTAAAACGGATATTGTATGCAAAAGTCACAACCCCAGGAAGTTGATGTACCAACTTACCCCATCGGGGCCCACATGACTTTTGGCGCTTCATCTCCTAGGGTTAGGTTTTTGGATGTCTAGGGTTTTCTGATCAATTTTTTATGCTAAAAATGCCTGGAGGACTCATTGTATTATGATCAGGAAAATGCATGTAGACGCCACATCTCTTCTCATAGATTAGCTACCACCATTCGAGCAAGATTGTTTCATTCTGCATTTTACAGTTTCGGCAGATTTCTTTATTGAATAGAAGTTAAGTTTCACTGTATCTTTGTTATTATTCTCTGTATATCTCTATTAATGGTATAGATCAATGTTCCTTTTCGTTCCACTCATAAATCTGTATCAATGGTATGAGAGCGGTATGCTCTTCATTTGCTTCTTTGTGCATGTCTCCAACGAGGTCAGGATCTAAGAAGTTGGGACTCGAACTACTTGAGACTTTGCAAGATCGACATCATTGAACCCTATGACTGCCCATGGGGGAAGATCGAAAGTCATCCTATTTGATTCTGGCAAGCTCTCGGAGAAAATAAGAGCAATGATGCATATCATCCCAAGGTTTTTCATAACCAATCATGGCTTCAATGATGGCTTCGTCCGAGGGAAAAGTCTCACCGAGGCAATCATGTGAACAAGACAATGAAGTGGCCCATACGGGTTTAAGAACAGGATCCTCCTCGTCCGTCGGCGAGGTAATAGGATCGGGATCGACAGAAGAGTCAAGAACATCTTGATACGCAATCTTCGATGTTGATAGTGGCATGGCCATTCCAGCATGCAACTAACCTTCACACGACGAAGTCGAGGAAGGTAAGGTCCAAGGATCATTAAAATAGGAAGTGTGGAAAGGAACGGACCTCTCTAGCAAAACGGGCCTACTGGACATGGTGTAAACATGGTGAATCGATGTTATGAAATTGAAGGTACCCATAAGGGATTAATACATTCTAACACTGATATTCTCAATTGTTGGCTAAGAATTGTCGACCATAGGGATCAACGATCCAAAAGATGCATTGGGGCTAGCATACGCAAAGGATAATTGGTTGATCATCACCATCTTCCCATCATGAGGAAAAAAATGAGTACGGAAGACGGACGATACGACAGCAGTCATAGCATAGGTCCAATTGCATCCTGGTAAGAAGTTATAATCGAGGGGCGCATCAACCACCTGGACATCCACCTCTACCGTCTTCCCACCTAACTGGACCAGAAAGGCATGAATAATACCGTGAGGGCAAAAATAATGATTGTCAAAAGCAGTCAACATGGTCGGCGATTGAGAAAGAGTCAAAGAGCCGAGAGCTTTCCAACATATCAGGGACATCACACATGTAGCAACACCTTCATCAACAACCGCATGTTTGATGGTATACTTTGAGTACCCCATGTGGATTTGGAATGCCACATGGTAAGGCAAGCGAGGCTTCACGTCTGTGATGTCAAACTTGATAACTTTTGAGCCACTGGGGTCTGGAGCTCCTAACACAGATAGCAAGGAATTCCTCTGTGAAGGACACGTCTGGAGTACCTCCAGAGACGACATCGCACAAGGGGTTTGACCCAGGTCCTCAACAATAAAGTAATTCTGGGCAGCTCTAGCATTTGGATTGTGGGTAGAGCACTTGAGTACTCCTTTTGAAATACGAGGTGGCTTCTCTATCATTTGGATTGTGGGTAGAGCGCTTGAGTACTCCTTTCTAAATATGAGGCGGTGGCTCTGGATTTTCGATCTATAAAGTTATCTCCGGAGGGGGGGGAGGAGATTCTAAACCGGGTACAGTCTGTGAAGAATTGCAATCGTGAGACTAGGTGGCTACATTAACCTAAGAATTGACCATATTGATACACAAATGATCATCATCTTGTGACAGTGGGTTTTGACTTCCATCGGCCACATTTATGGCATTTGAGGAGCTTGAGGCCATATGTTGGTTATGTGGGAAAGGATTTGTTAGCACGGAAGGCAGTAGATATAAGATCCTTGCGGCTTCTGAAAGTTTGGGGCATAAATGAGTAAGATGATTGTTTGTACAAAGATAACAGGGAACTTTCACCTTACGCCTTTCTTTCTTACGCTCACTAGCATTTTATTTGTCTTCTCATTATTACCATTGTCATTGGGTTTGTTATTATTCTTCCCACCCTTACGATTATTATTGTGTCCTTTCTTCTTATTCCCGCATGGTTGTTGGTTACCATTTGGGTCGATCAACGATTGCACGGAATGTACATTCGTCGACTGAGTGGGATTGGAAGACACAGACAAAGTTGGCCCTCCTGCAGACTGGTTTATAGACAACTCTTTCAAATGTCTTGTCACCGAGTCTACGGATTTCACATTGGTGGAGCCTACAATGCCATCGGCATGAGGTCCGGGATTTTGTCTAGGGTCATAGGTTGACCTCAGTGCATCTGAAAGAATGTGGTATAACATTCCAGACTGAGCATATATAAGATCTAACTGTTGGAATTTGAAGATTGCTTCTTTCTCGGACGTAACCCTGGATGTAGAAACATCCTTCAAGATAGGAGGTTGCAAAGACTTGAGGAACCACTCTACAAGAAAGTCTGAGGGTATGCAGGTCTTAATCAACCTCTTACGTCTACGCCACTCCTGGATGTGATCTGAGATATGAGTTTTTGTGTCCTGGCATAAATTCGACAGAATTTCTAGGCCAACATCGTAACAAACTGACAATTGGAAGTGGTTAAGGAAGACTAGCACCATCTGACTAAAGGTCCCATATGCCCCCCTAGGCAGCTTGATATACCATTTCGCAACAACCCCAATGAGGGTGTGTTGAAATAATCTTAACTGAATGGAATCATTGTTATAACAAGATTTGCCTCACCATTGTTATCTTGCACAGAGGGTC
Organism: Picea engelmannii; assembly: GCA_009831015.1. Classification (NCBI taxonomy): domain Eukaryota; kingdom Viridiplantae; phylum Streptophyta; class Pinopsida; order Pinales; family Pinaceae; genus Picea; species Picea engelmannii. Next base: position 45,578 of record ML832137.1, on the reverse strand, counting down.
TTTTTCCATTTCCCTGTGCAGACTTATCATCCCTTTTTGATGAATCTAGAGCTAAAAATATACATTTTTCCACATATACGCTCCCTATCAGTTATACAAGATGCGTATATGTTTGCTGCTACACTACAACTCACATATATCAGGATTTGTGCCAAAAAATACAAAATGAGGTCAGGTTTCCATGTCACAACAGAAGATCTCTGATCCTTGGCCTTCCATACACTGGAAACATTTTGACTCGGCCCTTCAGTTGCATTCTGAAAGCTATAAGAGCACAATTTCGAGCTATGGAAAATAGGAGAAAGCATTCAACTTTGAGAGAAAATTTACTCTGGATAAATTACTTCATATTGAGTCTGCATCCCTTTGTCCCTCAAGTCTGAACACAGTGTTCAGCCCTCAAGCTCTTTCCCTACTGTTGAGAGGACCTCATTGCCTCTTTCCTATGAGCTTGCCTTTGGTGGAGGATTGAAGTGGTTGAGACCCAGTTGGAAGGAACTTGGTTTCTTGGTTTTGAACCGTGCCGACACAGAAGTCCGTAATGTTGTCACTTCTGCTCATCAATTATTAATAGAAATACTCCTTTCCTGTCCTATTGGTATCTTGCAAATATATGATTATTATCCATGGGCGTGTTTGTAATGTTTATTAATGGATTATGCTATCTGATGTGCTAACCCCCTTTATATTATCACTATGTACTTTCTCTGCTTGTTTGTTGAGAAATTCTTGCAGGTATAAAGCTTTGGGTCAAAGTGCTCAATGGTGGAACATCATCAAACGTTGGATCAAGGTAGGCCTCTTCCTTGTATTGCACATTAATTTATATAGCATATGTTGGAATTGAGTTGATTTCTACAGTCATACATGTCTGTTGTGGTTTACCCTTGGCCATAGAGAGTTTTTCCTTTGTAACAATCATCATTAAGGGAATTCGAAGAGCACCATAGGTGAAAGGTGGTGACATGATCACCAGAATCCTCGCCATTCTTACCCTCGAATTTTGGAATATCTGAAGGAAGCTTGGTGGGGACAAGGGGCCATGTAGGATCATGACACACAGGGTCGTTCATCAACTTAGACAAGTATGAAAGATTAAGCGTGGCCAGAAAAGGGAGACAGGGTTGCGGCATTTGGCCCCAATCTCCCTCGAAAGATTGCGTTTGAAGAACTGCAGCCCATCCAGAGTTTTGGTAAGCACCATGGCCCTGTTCGATATTGTAAGACCCTCCTACAACCCTCCTATAGGATTATTCATAAGAGGTTGGTTGGGCATCATTCCAGTAGGAATGTTCTGATGGGGGTTATAAAAATTGCTCCCAACCAGAGTGGCTCCGAGTTGGGGGTTACCCAAGGTGTGAAACTGACCTCCTCTGGGTGTGAATCTAGAGGATAAAGGTGGATTTGTCATGCCAAACATGTTGGTCAGAATCGACACTAAGGAGGTGAGGGTGTAGGATGGAACTTGAGTTGAAGCTTATCCGCCATGTTGGTTGCTCCACCCAGAAGCAAGAGGGTTAGACCCGGGGTTAAAACAGGGAATGCCTCCCATGGTAGGAGTCATTTGAGGGATCTAAGAGCCACCAAATGAGAATGGAGTATAAGGAGGAGTTGTGGCCCCAAGTCTAATGCTAGCATTAGGGCCAGCAGCTGGGATGGAGTTTGAAAACCGCGAAGTAAAATTCATCATACCCTAGGAAAAAGGACTAGAGGCCATAGGGATGGACTGAACATTATAGCCCAGTGAGTGGCCAAGAGACCCAAATGGGTTCGTGGAAATAGATTGATCATTCACTATAGGATGGTCAGTATTGATGATAGGTGCATATGGAACTACAACCATTTTGGTTGCAGGAGTTGAAGGGGTACCATTAACTATAGTAGGTGTGGGAGAAGAAGGGTTCCCAGTATTATGATGACTCAGTTTAGTACTCATCCTTGTAGAATCATGAGTCTGAAAAATGGAGGTGTGTGTACCACGTCTAATAACTCTATGCCTTTTAGAAGGCAAAGACTCAAAATCTAATGGTAACTGTAACAAGCGGCGGGACCGGCAAGGAGCTTGGTCCAACTCCACAATGACTTAAGACTCAAGATACAAAAATAAATCCTAAGTCCAACTAGTAATCAAAGAGCTCGCCAAAAAAAATCAAACGACCAATATGCACGCAAACGGGATAAAGTGGTTGAAAGGGGCCTCTCTCCCTAAAGTAGGTATGTCTCTCCCAAGAGGGGCCTGAGACTCCCTGCTAAAGATAGGAGGTAACAGAATCAATTATAAGGGCCCTTGTGGGCTTAACAATCAGTCGGTCAGATCCCCCCGGAGAGGTAATACTCCATAAAGGTTGTGTGTTGTCCGACCCTTATCTAACCCAGGGTACCTGCAAAATAACCCCTGCAAGTAACATATGTGGCACCTAAGTCAAGCAACTAAGAAACCACTATATAATCGATGCACAGGTGAGTAGTCGTAAGTCAGATCCACCGTATGGGCAGGGTAGAAAATCCCGAAACCTTGAAAGTATCGCCTCTCACAGAGATAAGGGCACTAGAAAGATCCCCGGAAAGATCTATGACGCTAAGAAGGTATCGGGGGGATATCCCTTCAAAACCTCACATGACCTCGTGATTAACTCTGGTGTAAGCGGAGCCTCCTGATATTACCGATTATACAATGGATTTCTCCACTCCCTTAGTCAGACACATATGTTGATTTAATAGCCTTGGAGAAGTTTACTCACAAAATCCTATTCCAAGGAACTAAATCCTAAGCTAGTTTGTGCACCCTAGAAAATAAAATCGTTACTAACCAATTTTAAATTATAGCGTTAATTTTAATGGTTGTGCTTACTCAAAAGGTATGGTGGTGAAACTAGTGATTTTATGACTCAGCAAGTAAAGTAAATATGAATACAATGCAAAGTCCTAACTTCAATTTTCAATGAATGATATGCTTCTTAAACAATGCAATTTTCAATTCAATTATGCAATTTTGAATAAAAATGCAATCTTTCTTTACATGCACTAAGTTAAATGACAAAGACTCCAAAGATCAAAATTCCAATCAATGTAAAATGCCTAATATTTTTGTATTTTCAATATAAGAAAAATGAAAATGCATGGACTGAACAACAGCTTGATATATAAAGACTCTATTGTGTATAGAAAGAGACAACTCAAGTAGGATACCAAGGAGCAAAACACCCAGCCCAATGTACAAGGACAATCAAAATGAAAAGATGACGAGAAAGGCTCCACCCAAAATTTCAACCAAAGTCAGGTTTCCTATCATCCCACAGACACTTAACAGTCACTACAGAGAACCAAGAAGACTCAGCAATCATCAAAACCTACCCAGCAACCACCAAACCCAACAAACAAGCAAAAGAGGATGATGTACGCGAATGTTCAAGGGAAAATCACGTATGTGCGCAGCTTGCAGAAGGACAACACGTGTATATACGCGACTGTCAAGAAAAAACCAGTGTATATGTTTCAAAAACACAGCTAGGCAAAGGAGAAGGCTGAAAGACTCAGACCCAGAGTGAAAAAAGGTTGTCAAGCAATGATACGACAAGAAACACAATATGAACAAGAGCAATCTAAGGAGAAAAAAAATCCAAATCCCAAGAAAGAAGATTCAATCCCCAGTATGGTCGCCAATTCTGTTACGAGGAAAATCTCTCTATGGCTAGGGGAAAACCACAACAGATGGAAATGACTGCAGAAATCTACTCTATTCTCAAGTATTCTATATAAACAAATATGCTATAAAGACAAGATAAAAGGCCTACCTCGTCCATATGTTCGATGAAGTCCACCGTTGAGCACTTGACCCAAAGCAATACACCTGCAACTAGTCCTCAACAACCAACCAAATCAAGCATATGGTGATAATATATGATGTTAGCACATTCAATAGCATAATCCATTAACATTGATAACAAATACGCCCATGGAATAATAATTCAAATATTTTCAAGATATCAATTGGACATTAAAAGAGTATTTCTATTAATATATGATCAGCATAAGTGAATAAGTTACAGACTTTCATGTCGTCACAGTTCGGAACCGAGAAACTAAGTTCCTTCCAGCTAGGCCTCCACCACTCCAATCCTCCACCAAAGACAATCTCATAGAAGAGATACAATGAAGTTCTCGTTCAATAAGGGAAGAGCTTGGGGATTGAACATTGTGTTCAGACTTAAAGGACAAAGGGATGCAGACTCAACGTGAAGTGAATAATTTATCCAGAGTATCTTTTCTCTCAAAGTTGAATTCTTTCTCCTCTTTTCCATAGTTCAGAATTATCCCATTTATAGCCTTCAAATGGAACTAAAGGGATGAGTCAGAATGTTTCCAGTATATGGAAAGCCAAGGATCATTGATCTCTTGTTGTGACATGGAAACTCGACACCATTTTTCATTTTTGGGCACATTTTTTGATGTACGTGGGTTGTAGTGGTGCAACCTGCGTATATGCATGTTGTATAGTAAGCAAGGTTTGTATATGTGGAAAAAATGTATTTTTAGCTCTGGGATTTGTAGAAAGGGATGAAAAGTATGCATAGGGAAATGGAAAAAGGCCTTCTATGCAAGATTGCATAGGGTGAGGCAAATCTTGCTATAATAGATGGCTCTGCCAAGGGAGTGATCTATGCGTCAGCCAATAGTGTCTCCTACCCTACGGCATCAAGCCCTTCAAAGATGAGGTATTGTGTGATGTCGGCCCCCTTGAAGTTTTTGATGTTCTTTTGGGCCAACCTTATTTATGAAAATTTCATGATATATATGATTTTAGGCCTCGTAGTGGTATTATTACTTTGGACAAAAAATTGTATAGGATAACTGAGGTAGTCCCACCTACTGTTGTTTTCTTGATCTCTTCTCAGCAATGTAAGAAGGTCATCGCTTATACCAGGAGTTTGTATTCTTCGTGATTCACTCTTAAAGTGAGCGGAAGGTTGCAGCCACATCCATGACCTTTGCAACAGGTCTCTCCACGCAGAAGAAGCAAGTGGATAAGGTCGTGGAAGAATTCAAAGACATCTTCTCCTCACCCACCGAGGTACCTCTGCACTGTCAGTTCAATCACTCAATCGATCTGACCCCCGATGCATCACTACCCATGGGCTAGTCTATCACTCTATCAGAAAATGAAAAAATCAAGTGCCAGATCCAAGAGCTGCTCGAAAAGGGGCACATTCAACCAAGCTCGTAACCTTGTGGAAGCTCAATCATGTTGGTGCAGAAGAAAGATGGGACTTGGTGAATCTGCATTGATTATCGAGCCCTAAAAAAAATCACAGTTAGGAACTGGTACCCAATTCCTCAAATTGACGATCTCCTTGACCAGCTCAAGAGGGACTAATACTTCAATAAGATTTATTTGAAGTCCGACTACCACCAGGTCCCAATAGAGCAGACTGATGTATGGAAGACTGCCTTCAAGTCCAAAGAAGGTCTTTTCAAATGGTTGGTCATGCCCTTTGGCTCAAAAAAATCCCCAACAATCTTCATGAGGATGATGGACGATATCTTGCGGCCTTTCACCAATTCTTTTATGGTGGAATATTTGGATGACATCCTCATCTTCAACAAGAGTTGGGTGGAACACTTGCAGCATATTCAGTAGGTTCTGCACCCTCTGCGGAAACACAAGATATATGAAAATTTGCAAAAATGATCCTTCGGCATGAACAAGGTCCAGTACCTAGGCTACATTGTTCATGAGCATGGGGTGCATTTCGATCCATCCAAGATCTAGGTCATCTGTAACTAGCCAGCCCCGACCACACTCACTGAGCTTCATAGCTTCTTAGGCCTTGCCAATTTTTATCGCAGGTTTGTGTTGGGATTCTCCCACATTGCATAGGCCCTTAGCCAAATGACAAGGGGTGGTGGCAAGGAGAAATTCATGTGGGGCCAGTCACAATAGAAAGTATTCTATAATTTGAAGTAGTTTTTGTGCTCAACCCCGATGTTTTCATTACCCGACCTGGAGTAGCCTTTTGAAATTGAGATAGATGCTTCAGATTATGTTGTGAGTGCAGTTCTCACTCAGCATCGACATCTCGTGGCCTATCATAGTGAGACACTATCATATATCATCTATAAGTACCCCACTTATGAAAAATAAATGTACTCCATTGTACAAGCATGTTTTCATTGGAGGTATTACTTTCTCAGGAAGGAGAGAGTCATCCACATTGATCATAAGCCTTTTCATATCATGCATATGCAAGGAAAATTACAGAATAACTGACATCAGAAGTGGTCCAGATACTTGCAGCAGTTCTATATCAACATCAAGTATAAGACAAAGAGCACCAACCCCGTCGATGACTACCTCAGTCAACCTCCAGTTGTAGCACTAACCACGGTGCTACACTCCTACGGAAATGAGACCTCCGGATGGCCACAACTCTATGTGAGAGATCTTGAATTTTCCACTACCTACCATATGTTGGGCACAAACACAGTTGTCACTAATTTCCATGTTCAATATGGATTGTTGTGCCATCAGGGCCATCTCTGTGTCCTATCAAGCGAGCAAGTGAAGCGAATTTGGGAAGCTCACTACAATCGGGTGGTAGGACACTTTGGTGTAGAAAAGACAGTCACAGTGTTGCAACAACATTTCTATTGGTCGAAACTACGACAGGATGTCAGGAAGTATATTAGGTCCTGCACGGCCTGTGCCATTTCCAAACCGGCCATTAAGAAATAATTCATGTACACCCCTCTGCCTTCTCTTGATAGGCCCTAGGAATCCATCTCGGTGGACTACATGTCGGGCCTTCCTTCAACCAAGTAAGGAAATGACTTTGTTTTCGTGGTGGTTGATCAATTTTCCAAGATGGTGATTATGGTCACCTGCAAGAAGAGAATCATAGTGGAGGCCACTACCAAGCTCTTCTTAGAATGAGTGTGGATACATTTTGGGATACCAAAAACCATAATCTTAGATCAGGACAGTCAGTTCCTCAGTACATTTTGGTCGAGCCTCTGGTCATGGCTGGACACCAAGCTCAACAAATCCACGTCCTTCCACCCCTAAACAAATGGTCAAACCGAGGTTGTCAATAGGATGATCGTCCATATCTTGCACATGTACAATTCCAAGAATCCATGCACATGGGATGAGAGTCTTCCCTATGTTTAGCACAGTTACAACATAGCCATACATATCTCAATCAGACATAGCCCCTTTTAGGTGGGTTGGGATTTCAACCATTGGGTCCCATGGATGTTACACTACCCCTTGCTTCCACATAGGTAGACTCATCCCATGCTCAAATCGAAGCCAATAAATCCACCCGGTCCATTGAACGAATCAAGGACATTCTCTAACAGGTTCAAGATAATTTTCATAAGTCCAATGCCAAGTACAATCAGCACCATGATCAACACTGGGTGCCCCAAAAGTTTTAGGTGGGTGATAAAGTTTGGTTGCATTTTCATAAAAAATGACTTACTGATCCAGGTGGATATCGGTGGCCACCCACCTATTCCTCTGGCTTGAAAAACTGTTTTCCACCTTGGTAGTTTCTCGACAGTTTTTTGGGTTCCAAACTTATGGGACCATTTTGAGGTCCTAAATGACTTTTTTGGGGGATTTGTAGCCCAGGTAACTACTAGTGGCACTTACCTAGGCCATTAAAAAAAAAAATCTTCTCAGTTAGACCTTTCCAACAGACTATTGTGCGCCTAAAACGAAGATCGTATGCAAAAGTTACGACCTCGAGAAGTTGATGTACTAACTTACCCAAACGGGGCCCACATGACTTTTGGCACTTCATCTCCTAGGGTTAGGTTTTTGGATGTCTAGGGTTTTTGGCATTCCTGTTTATTGTAAAAATCTTTTAAAACCTCATTGTAACCATATTCTTGTGAATGAGCGCAGTTGTCACATCTCTTCTCGGAGATAAGCCGCCACCATTCCAATAAGCTTGTTTTTCACTGCATTTTACAGTTTCATCTTATTTCCTTATTGAATAGAAAATCAATTTTACTGTATCTCTGTTATTTTGTGTGAAGCATATTTTAATAATCTATATTCATTTTGTTCTGCTCATAAAATCCATATCAGTGGTATCATAGAGGTTTGCTTCTTGTCGTCTTAATGCATGTCCCCAACGAGTTCAGGGTACAAAGAATTGGGTCTCGAGCTTGTTTCTCTTAAGGAAAAAATCTCTCTCACGCCCAAGCGACCTCTCATGGCAGGGGAAAATAAAGATGAAGGGATAGGAGATCCTTTCAAAATGTTGCTTGAGGAAGCCCTCACGCAACAGAGGAACGAGATGATGGATAGTTTTGTGCAAATCCTTCAGCGGCTACCAACAAGCGGCGCATCTTCCTCAAGCGAAGGCGTCGCCACCTTCAAGGTACAAATCAACTTCAATATTCTGATATTTGAAGGTCAAATAGACATAAAGGATGTAGACAAGTGGTTGAATCTACTAGAAGGGTATTTTTTTTGTCCATAAATTTTTGAATAGAGAAAAGATTACTTTTGCACTCCTCAAAGCCATTCCCCATGTCAAAGATTGGTGGGAAACTTTCTGTGAGCAAAAGGAAACAGAGGAACCCTCATTATTTACAGTAATGGCCACATGGGAATCCTTCAGGGATGTAATTAAGGAACAATGCTACCCTATCGGAAGTTATGACGACTTGTATACCAAATGGACCACACTACGACAAGAGAGAGACCAAGCAGTGCCAGAGTTCACAAATATCTTCCATACCCTGCGCACCAAGATGGGTATCAAATATTCAAAGAGATATCTAGTGCTCAAGTATCACGGTGCTCTGCATATATACATCAAAATCGACATGGAATTTCTGGACATCTCGTCCTTGGGGCGGCCTACCAATATGTCGTCAAAATCGAGCAGAGGCTGAAATAAAATACGCGGAAATTTGGGTCTGGGAACCCCTCACAACAAAATCTAGGAAAGGGCGGCCCCAACCCACAAAAAAAAGGACAAAGAAAAGATGGACAGTATCGAGACAATCAGTTCAAGCCGCAAGCAAAGAAGGACACCGAAAAAACAAAGAAAGATACTAGGAAGTGTTGCGACTTCCATAAGATCCCTTGGAATAACATTGTTGACTGCCGCTCAAAGCAGTCGTTGGTGGCTGAAGTGAAAGACTTTGAATCAGATGTGGGTTCTGACTCTAAGTCAAAACCAAAAAGGGGAAGACACATCATATATGCGGAACCCAGTGCCACCATTTCTACCACCAAGCTCCAGCCTGGTGAACCAAATGAGCCAGAATAAGGAGAGTGCCTCTTCCATTCACAGATGTAGGTAAAAGGCACCCCATTGCACTTCATTGTTGATAGCGGTATCCAGAAGAGCCTCATCTCAGTAGAGGTCATCAAGCAGTTGGCCCTGCCAACAATGCTGCACCCACAACCCTACACCATTGGATGGCTCCGCCAAGGAAGTGATCTTTGCGTTAGCCAACAGTGTCGATTGTCTTACGACATCAAGCCCTTCAAAGACAAGGTATTGTGTGATGTTTCTCCTCTCGAAGTTTGTAATGTTCTTTTGGGCCAACCTTATTTATGGAAACATCATGTTGTATATGAGTCTAGGCCTCGTAGTTTTATTATTACTTTGAACATGAAATTGTACATGATACCCGAGGCAGTCCCTCCTAGTGTTATTTCCTTTATCTCTTCCAAGCAATGCAGGAAGGTCATCTCTCAAACCGGGAAATTTGTCTTCTTCGTGATTCTCTCTTAGAGTGAGAGAAATATCATAGCCACATCCAGGGCCTTCATGACCGATCTCTCCACACAATAGATGCAAGTGGATAAGGTCATGGAAGAATACTTAGATATCTTCTCCTCTCCTCTCGGCGTACCTCTGCACTTCCAGGTCAAGCATCCCATCGATCTAACCCCAGGCGCACAGCTACCCAATGGGCCAATATACCACTACTCTCTATTAGAAAACAAGGAGATCAAGAGCCAGATCCAAGAACTGCTCCATAAGGGGCATATCTTTCCCAGCTCATCGCCTTGTGGGAGCCCAATCGTGTTGGTGCAGAAGAAAGACGGGACCTAGCGACTCTACATTGATTACCGGGCCCTGAATAAAATCACAGTCTGAAACTAGTACCTGATTTTCGGAATCAATGACCTCCTTGATCAGCTCATGGGGGCCAAATACTTCAGTAAGATTGATCTGAAGACTGGCTACCACCAGGTCCCAATAGAACAGACAGATGTATGGAAGACTGCCTTCAAGTCAAAAGAAAGTCTTTTTGAATGGTTGGTCATGCCCTTTGGTTTGACAAATGCTCAAGCAACTTTTATGAGGATGATGGATGATATCCTACGACCTTTCACCAATACATTTGCAGTGGTGTATATGGATGACATCCTCATCTACAACAATGCTTGAGCGGAACACTTGTAGCATATTCAGCAGATTTTGCACACCCTGCGGCAGCACAAACTATATGCAAACTTGGAAAAATACTCCTTCGGCATGGACAGGGTCCATTAATTAGGCTACATCATTGATCAGCATGGTGTGCATGTGGATCCAGAGAATATCTAGGTCATCCGTGACTAGCTAGCCCCAACCATACTCACTGGACTTCGGAGCTTCTTGGGCCTCACCAATTTCTATCACAGGTTCATGTTGGGATTTTCTTGTATTGTATGGGTCGTCAACCAAGTAACCAGGGGTGGCAGTAAGGAAAAATTTGTGTGGGGCTTGTCCCAACAACAAGCATTCAATGAATTGAAGAAGAATTTGTGCTCATCCCCAGTACTTTCATTATCGGACCTACAACATCTCTTTGAGATCGAGACAAATTCTTCAGACTATGTTGTGGGCGTCGTTCTCACTCAACACAGCCACCCCGTGGCATATCATAGTGAGACACTATTAGATGTTTTCTAGAAGTACCCTACTTATGACAAAGAAATGTACTCCAATGCGCAATCTTGCCACCATTGGAGACATTACATTCTTGAGAAGGAGATAGTCATCCACACTGATCACAGTCCACTAAGTTTCATGCAGACCCAAGGCAAATTGCAGAATGACCGCCATCAAAAGTGGTCAACATAATTACAACAGCTCCACCTCAACATCAAGTATAAAATAGGAAGTACCAACCGATTTTTTGATTACCTTAGCCGACCTCCAATCGCGGCACTCACCACAGTGCTAGACTCTTGTAGTCACGAGACCTATGGATGGCCCCACCTCTATGAGACAGACCCTGACTTCTCCACCACCTAGCAAATGTTGGGCACCAACTCATTGGTCTCTAATTTCCATCTTCAATACGGGTTGTTGTGCCATGTGGGCCATCTCTGTGTTCCATCAAGAGAGCGCATGAATTTGATTTGGGAAGCTCACTACAGTCAAGTGGCAGGACACTTTGGCTTTGAAAAGATAGTGGCAGTGTTGTAGAAACATTTATACTGGCTGAAACTTCGACAGGATGTCAGTAAGTATATCAAGTCTTGCACCACCTGCATTATTGCCAACCGAACACTAAGAAATAGGGCATGTACACCTCTCTACCTACTCCTAATAGGACGTGGGAATCCATCTTAATGGACTACATGTCGGGCCTCCCGTCCACCAAGAGGGGAAATCACTGTTTTTTTGTGGTTGTTGATCGCTTTTCTAAGATGGAAATTATAGTCGCCTGCAAGAAGAACATCACAGCAGAAGCCACTGCCAATTTCTTTGCAAGATACCAGATATATAAAATATGCAGAATAGAAACGAAATGCTAGAAATGACAGAATAACAGTAAAATATCCAGCATAATCTTCACAATACACAGAAATGATATACGAAATAGCAACAGAAATAGCACTTTGAATCA
>ML832136.1:30905-41361 GCA_009831015.1 Picea engelmannii | reverse complement strand
TCCAAGATATGTGCCACTCTCTCTCTCCTTTGTCGGTAACAGATCAGAACTTGTCTCTCAAACTGAGCAAGTGAGTTGTGATCAAATGAGGCGCTAGCCTCCTTTATTTATACAAGTTCTGGCACGTGTGAAGTGTCTCTTCATTGGTAGGGCCAACTTCTCAATCTGGGTGGGTAACCCCACCTTTATTATATTTTTGGGTCTCTTAATTAATTTTTGGGGTCGACTTCTTATTCTGCCTATTATAATTGTCTATTGACCAATCCGCAAAAGGGGATTTGGTCCTATTACAATAAATGACATGGTCAATCCACAATGGGGATTGATCCTATGAATAAAATATCAATAATAATAAGAATACTCTTTGCAGTTACATTATTTCAACATTCATGTGTAGGACTCCTTCAATCAAAGGTATTGTCTCCTTGGTAAAATTGACATTAGTAAATGCAAGGTGTCTAAGGTATTGAGGGAATTTTATCCTTGTACACGCAACAAACATACCATATGCATTCACTTGTTGAGAAGTGGTGCAATGGTATTCAAGGTGTTATAGATCAATGGATCCCATGGATTTTATTTATAATATGAGAATCCCATCTAATAAGGACATCATTTCATGTGTAGGACTCCTTCAATATCCTCAATATTTTGAATAAACTTTATAATCTACTTGCATTATTAAAATCATACAACCAATATTTTATATCATCAAAATATTTTGAATATATTTTATAATCTAGAATCACATTATTAAAAACCTACAACCAATGTTTTCTAACATCAAGTGTAAAAAGTGAACCCCGGATGGGGTGACACGTAGTTCAATGGACACAGGTGGACTCGCACTCAGCCTAGGCATAAATGCCGACGACCACCACCCACGAGTCTGTATTAGCGATGGGGGATGGCCATAGCTGCAGTTGCAGGACAGAGGGACCTCTCCCTCGCACGATCATTTACGACCTCAGTGTTCCCGGGATGGCAAGGGTTAAGTGTGGGCGGGTGACCTCGACTCCTGATTATTTGGTTTTCATTTTTCCCGGACAGAGCGGGACTAAACCTGCCTCGGCTTTTCATATCGCTTGGATGCTCTGGTGCGGTCCAGCATTCATCGTGCCTCAACATTCTGCCTTCTCGTTGTATTTCTTTCTAAGCATTTCGAGACAGAGCTGGCTTGCTCGTGCTTCGCACTTGTAACTGCTCTTGTCCTGGCTCATCTACCTTCACATGCAATTTCTCTGTTCCTTCACCATGGCTCGAAAGAGAGGCAGACCTCGTCGTGGCACGGCCTAGGAGGTGCACAAGGTGCAGCGGCGTCGAAAGGAGCAACTGGAACGCGCCTTGGCTATGGCAGCATCCATTCTTCGGAAGAAAGCCAAGGCAGAGAAGATGGCGTGGCTTGCCACCATTGCTGAATCTGGAGCGGGATGCAGCCGAGACGTTAAGGATAATACGTCGGGAGCACTGCAGGAAGATGGTATTGAGGAGGAGTTTCCCCCCTGCATAGTGGTGGAAGACCCGTTCATGGAGGACCTGTCGATTATCGAGAAAACCCGAGCCACCACGGAGACCCATTGGGAGGAATGCAGACCCACTCCGACATTGGTAGACGATACCCCCGGTTGTATTGTGGAAGAAATCCCCTGGCCTGGTGACGACAATTGCAGCTGCCATAACATTCAGGTGAACGAAGCAGGCACGAAGTGTGCAGAGGCTGATGCGGAGCAGAGGGTGTTCGACGCGGGTTCTGGAGTGGCGGTGAACGTGGGTGGCAGCATGCATGGTTCATTCATCCGGGAAGAGCACCTGGCTCTAATATTCGACCTTCGTGGCCACTTGTCTGACCTGGAGCATCGGGCCCTCCTCATGGGCCAGCGCATGGACATGCTCCTTGATGCATTCTCCAACGCGCCAGCTAAGTGGAAATGCCCCCTCTGCGCGCAAGCTTTCGCCATCCTGGCTAGGTCCACTCGACAGACGGGCGAGGATGACAGGTCACTTGGCACCTAGGTTTTTATGTTCTCTTGGTTCCTATCTTTTTATGTTACTGTTTTATGTGTATTTAGAACATAGACATTTGTCCTGGTTTCCTCCGGGCAGGACAGATGCCACTCTGTTTTTATGTTCTATCATGCTACTGCTACTCGCCCTCCACCTATGCTGGTTTCCGATAATCGGCAACATTTTGGGTGATTTCAAACCTACTCTTTTGTATACTCTGTAAAAGTTTTTTGTCTATCTAATATAGCAGGTTCCACTTTTTATTTAAAAAAAAAAAACATCAAGTGTAAAAAGATTGAAAACAACATAACTTATGAAAGATTTAATATAATTTAATGGTAAATAGCGCATCGTAAGAAACTTTGTAAGCTAATTAACATCTATAAGGACATATTCTATAGAAAAAATTGAATACACTCAAGAAATTTCCATTCTATGAGTATTCCCTTTGATTTTATCATTTTAATTTATTAATTCTTCTTTACATAATCAACAAACAACTAGCTTAGAGCATCTCCATTGACCTCTACAATTGAATTTTTGAATCTAAGGTTTTTTTTTTTTGGATATCTACTATATTGATACATTAAAGCTACAATGTGAAAGAAAATGGTTGGATTTCCCATTCGGGCTCTCTAAAATGAAAACAACATTGGATTTGGCCCTTAAACAAGCACCATTAAAATACACACTATATTTATATCGATTAATTCCCTCCATCATGGTATTTGATGAATACATTTACTTATCCCCTTGGTATTATGATCATAACATTTTTATAGGGTATTATCATATGATTGATAGAATTTTTTAAGAATCTTGCTAGATATGTTTTCAATTTCTTTTTCAATATTAATCCATATGAAATAAGGATATATACTACGATGATAATCATATGTATGAATATTTGGGAAGAAGAATCTAGTTTGGGAAATAAGTTCTTAATTTATAAGTGTTTAGAAGGATATATATTATGATGATAATCATATGTATGAATATTTGGGAAGAAGAATGGAGCTTTAGGAACACGTCCTTAAAGTGTTTAGAATGGATGAGAGTTAAATATACATTTTTATGGCTCATATTTTTATGGCAGTTCCATACGACCTCTAGGGTTCCTGCAGAAATATGTATGGCCCTCACTTAATTAGCCTTTTCATCACTTTACAAGTGGACGTTGAATCTAAACTTGGACCAAGTTGCACAGCCTTCCTCGGTGCATCTCCAGAGACCTTCAAAGTAAAATTCTGAGGATTTTGAGTTTTTGGCCCTAGGGTTTCTAGGGTGCCAAAAATTTCTGCAGAATCTTGACCTTAGGGTTTCTGCAACTTTTTGAAGAAACATTTCAACTCAACAAGCATTCCTGTGATACTCTCAAAAGTTGATTGTTGTAAATCATAAGACCAACATAACCAGTAGGTTTTCTAAATCCAATTGGCGAGAGTTTGAGAAGAAATCTAAACAAATGAAGAAAAAAACTTTAGTAGAAGATAGGCTTGATGGAGCAAGCAACTTTAGCTCTTGAAAGTCAAGGCTTCAGGTCACCCTTGAAGAAAATTAACTTTTGGATGTGGTAACAAAAACTATACCAGATACATCTACCGATGAAGAGAAGAATATAAGGAAGGAATAAGATGTCAAGGCAAGAAAAATAATCATCTACTCAGTAAGAGATCATCTCTTACCTTGTATTGCCAACCTGAAGATAGCTTATGAAAGGTATGAAGCATTAAAAGAAATGTTTGAAAGTGACAACACCCTCAAATCTCTTACCTTGAAGAGATAACTTCAAAGTACCAAGATGACGAAAGGTGATACAGTCGTTATCTTCTTTATGAAGATATCAGATATTAAAGAACAACTAGAAGCCATTGTAGAAATCATGTCCGACAGAGAACTTGTATTATCCACTCTCAAAAATCTTCCAAAACATTGGGAGCCTTTTCCTCAAAGTATCATTGGAAGAGAAAGTCTACCAACCTTTGATCGTCTGTGGACAAACTATACTCAAGAAGAACTTAGACTTAGAAATAGAGGAGTGGAAGACTCCCCTGATGAAAATCATGCTCTTGCAATTCATACAAAGAAAGGAGGAAGATTCAAAAGAAACTTTAGACAAACATTCAAAGATGAGAAATCTTCATTAACCTCGGGTCCTAATCAGAGAAGAGATGTTTCAGAAATTTAGTGCTTCAGATGTGACAAATATGGGCACTATGCAAGAAATTGTCCAACCGAGAAGAAGGGAATACAATATGCTTCCATCGCTGACATTGATCCAGACCCACCTCAAAAGAATGAAGATAAGAGAGAGGAGAAGTACTTTCTCTAAACCAAACACAGAACTAAACATGACTACAAACCCAGGTAATTTGTTTGATCTCTAATTTTATGGTTGATTGCATTCTTAATAAGTGAAGGGTATTATCCCTAGTATGGGAGCCCTCGAGACTTGGACCATTATCCCTAGTAAGGGAGTCTGAATCTTATTTGATTAATTATTATGTTGGTCTAAGAAGACATAAAAGATATAACAAGCAAATAAAGAATACTTCCATCCTTCAGACTTTAGAGAGAGTTACTTGACTCAGTGGGAGTCAAAACAAAATGAAAAGAAGGAAGAGATAATACCCTCTCCCCTTTCAGCAGTTCAGAGGGAGACAGACATTATTCCAGTTGATCCAGTTTCTCCAGTTGATATGCCCAGAGATATTGAAGTAGGGACTAAATGGCCTGCGTAGGCTCAACAAACTCTGCAGGAGACAAAGGAACATACAAGTCCCTTAAGGGACATCCTGAGAAAGCAAAAATAAATAAAAATTTGAGCTACTCTTCAGCCACATCATTGATTCTAAGCCTTCTTGACATGAAGAAGCAACATGTGAACATGTATGGCAAGTTTCCATGACAAGAAGAATACTAGTATACCTTAAAAGAATGATGTATGAGATATTGTTCAGAAACCAGAAGGGAAGTTTGTAGTGACTTCCAAGTGAATCTATAAGATCAATCATGAAACTAATGGAAGTGTCGATAAATACAAAGCAAGATCTGTAGCCATAGGATTCTCACAAATAGAGGGAGTTGTCTATGATGAGACACTTGATCTAGTAATCCCGATACACTTCCATCCGTACTACCATCCATGAGTTGGAAACTATATCAGATGGATGGATTCTTGATGAGTTTGGGTTTCAGCAAGAGTGTTGTTGATCCAAACCTATGTTATTAGAGTGTTAGTAGCCTGATTTTGATGACTTATTCAGAAATTCTTGTTGTTGGATACAAGTAATCTTTGACTTGTGATTTTGAGATGAAGGATATGAGTATGATACACTACTTCTTGGGATAATAAGTATGACAGAGAATCGATGAGACTTTTCCTGAGTCAAGGAAAACATACAGTGGGAATATTAAAGAAGTTCAATATGACAGAATGAAAAACCATCGTGATGGATTTGAAGAAAATGAATGATGATGATTCATACGAGATTGATCCACAGCTGATTGGATCGTTGATGTATCTAGTTAACACTAGACCTTATTCATGCTATGTAATGAATGTGCTTAGTCAATCCATGACTCAGCCGAGACGGACTCATTGGATAGTAGTAAAGCATGTATTAAGATATATACGAGGCACAGTTGGATATGGCATGAACTTGAGTTTGCAGGATATGCCGATACGGATTTAGCAGAGAGTACAGTGGATCGGAAGAGAACATCCGTTTGCTTTTTACCGTGAAAGTTGTCATGGTTTCCTGGTGCGGCAGGAAACAAAAGCTTTGTGGCCTTGAATACCACAAAAGAAGAGTATGTATCATTGAGTGTGCAAAGCAGTGCGGCTTCATAAGCTTCTGACAGATTTACTTGATCATGAGATGGATTCTATAATGATAACCAGAGTTGTGTGTAAATCTCTTTGAGAACCCAGTGTTTCATGATAGATTGAAACACGTTGAGATAAAATATCATTATATTAGAGACATGATGCAAAGGAAAATAGTACACATGCAGTACCTTCCTACACATGAGCAGATTGTAGACATATTCACCAAATTAGATGGTGAAGGATACCTCCCTAGTTGAGAGGGAGTGTTGATGACTACAGCCAAGACAAATATCAAAGTACATCCGAGTGAGACTTGGCATGATGAAGAATGCCTATGTAGTTGAGAGGGAGTGTTGATGATTACAATTGCGTGAGACATTCTCCAGAACATAGGCTGATTGAGTCGACCTGAGAGAGAGCCCCTGAGATGGGAGTGTGGTTCCTATCTGAGACAGAACTAGAACGTAGTGATGGCCTCCTCCTTGCAGAGAGTTGAGAAGAACTCCAAATGATTCTACTGTGTAACGCAATAAGAAAGGAGATCTGATGAGTTGGACGTGCCTGTGGTTGAGCACAAGGTGAACATGTGAATTCCCATAGAGCTAAGTGCATCGTCATGAGACAGAGATGAAGATGATGTATTAGCCTCCTCTGAGAAGAGAGTTGAGATTATGAACTCCAGATGACTGTCATGTGTAATGCAGTGGGAAATAAGATATGTTGAGTGGACATGCTTGTGGACGAGCACAGGTGAACGTGATCCTAGTGGTTGAGCACTGGTGAGAGGGGTTCTCCTGTGTAATGCAGTGAGATAGAGTTATGGGCATCCCTATGGATGTGCCCCTAATGGTTGAGCACTAGTGGGTGTATGAGATCCTTTGCTATATTGTTCAATATTCAAACCTGCCTGTAACCCTAATTATAATATAAAGGGTACAGGTTAGCCCCACCTTAATGTAATTGATAATTAATGTAAAAGATAATTAATCTGGTTAATATTAATTATATTGTGAGTTAGAGAGGTTGTCCATGTTGTGCCAATAGACACTTATGTTGACAGGTCAAGTCTAATATAAGTAAAGGTAGATTCCCCATTGAGGAATCATATCTTTTGTGTGAGTTTGGAAATTTCAGCCAGTACATCTTCTTGGGAAAAGTGTGCACATCTCTTGGGCACTAGTCTTCTAGGGTTTGCAAGCACCCTCTTGTGTGCTATATTTTCTTGGTGGTGAAGGTCTTTCTCTTGAAGAATATAGCAAAGGATTTGGCTGAGTTTTCTTCCCTTGTTGAGAAGGATTTCCCAGGATACTTCTTGTGTACTTGTGCATGGTGTTTCTTTTTGTGATCTTGGTTTCTGCAACATAATTGGTTATAGTTTAAGTAAAATGTTAAAATGAAATGAACTTCATGCTTAAACCTTGTCTATTGAAAAATCAACAATCTCCATAGAGAATCTTGTAAGGAATTGTGGGGGATAAAATCTTATTTTACTATCAAGGGATGGGTTGGAATACTATGACCAGTCTCTCTGGGTGAGAGACTAGATGTTGTGAAGTTTTTTTCATGCCTAGGAGTATACTCTCCAGGTGATAGTATTGCTAAGAGTTGTTCCCTGGTGTGATGAGAGTTAGTCACGGGGCCCAGAGAATTCCTTTCCAATATGTTTTTGGTAACCCTGGGAAGGGAAGTGGGGCAGTCGAAGGACTATTGAGCAGAGAATGGGCACACTTCCTTGGGTGTGATAGATGTTATCAGGATAATTGTTAAGTGCGGACACAAAACAATCCCCCTAGATTCACTACGAAACTAGAACAAAACAAGACAGTACACTACTCTTTCCTTAGATTTCAATTATCAAATGACAAATGGATCTAGAACATACCTTTTAAATATCGAAGATCCGACTTCGCCAATGTAGTCCAAGCTCCGTCGTGAGGCTTATGGAGAAATATCTGCAAATAAACACAAGCCAATGAAGACAAGAATAACAGAGTCTACTTGATATGAAACTATGTACGTGATCAAGGAATCATACAATATGAACAAATAACATTCATATAGGAAAGAAAAGTATATCTTTATTAAAGAATGTGGAAGAAAGATACAACCAGATGCCTTGATGTTTTCAGGTTCCTCCAACGGCTCCTTTCTTCCCACACACTTCTTTCTCCAAGGATTCTGAGACCATGGATCTGATAGCTAATCACAATCTATCTTGACAAAGCAAAGCCCAAAGCCAATCTAACTAAGCTAACAAACTCAAGCCAAATTTCCAATCCCAAAAGCTTAGTCCCAAGCCAAGCTGACTTTCTCCATGAGAGATCCTCTCCTTTTATAAGCTAAATAGGATAAGGTGAGGAGGTTAGGATGATCCCACTAAATCATGAAAGCAAGTAAGATCCAAACCGTTCGGAGGCCACCTCACCATAGAAGCTTCTCCTTCTAGAAGCATCAAGAAGATGCTCATTTTTACCATGTACATGAATTTCCGCACCCTAGCTATAAAAAAACCTGTGAAAACGTCGCAGTCTAGCTTTAAAGCAACCTACGGAAATCAGGCATCTCCGCAGGGTAGAGAAGCTTGCAGAAATCCTCCTTAATAGAGTTTTTACAAAGGAAAATACAACTTCTTATCTTAGTAAAAGTTATTCTCCCTTCTTTCTTCAGGAATTCAGGCCACTGACCTCTCTGAAGGCAACAGATAGGTTTACATCATTAACAGTCATAAGGGTGAAAAAAATAATGTGTAACAGAGAGCCCCCCAAAGTATGAAGTTAGAACAGAGTGATAGCTGAAATACTTTGTCGAGTGTGTGTAGGGAACAAGGAACACGTCGGTTGGAAACCTACCAACAAACAAGGAAATACAGTACAATAATATATCATCATTGAGGTAGGAATTCCCATACTCATAATACTAATGACTCAAAGCACAAATGCTGGCATGCAAAGATCCATGTCAAGTAAGATAGGTCATGGCCACCAAACATATACTGTGGATCCATGCCAATATGACTCAAATCTGAACATAGCCACCAAAAATACACTATGGATCTATGTGTTAAAGACTCAAATTTGAACATAGCCATGAGACATACAATGTGGATCTGTGCAACAGTACAAACTGTATATACTCCAATGCAACCTGAATCTGTTAGACAAGATCTAGGGTATTCATCTCCACCACTCTATAGTATGAATCTAACCATGTGAATACATGCGTTGAAGTCGAACATGGTAGAAACCACTTGATCACCAGTCATTAGTGTATACTATTAACAAGTGTGAGGGAAATCACCATTAATGTCAATGACTCCCAAGGTACTCTAGTACAATCCAATGAATGTGAATTAATGAGATGAAGTCAAACACTTGGTGGAATCTATCGATCAGGGGTCAATAATGAAAATGCAATGTCGAAAGCAAGGAAACCTACCATTGAGGCATGCAAGTTCCAAGGTACCTGTTATCATTCAGTTTGTTGTTTAAGTCAAGTAGCTGAAGATTAAGGGTCAAACTGGCATAACAGGAGCTTCCCCACCCACTATCACCTCGATGGGGAGCTCTTTCTATTTAGGGTGGTTGATCCCAAGGGAGACGTCCCTAGTAATCCGGGGTATTGAAGGAAAAGGACAAAGGCGTTAAGGTTCAAAGGTTAAGGTAAGATTTCCCTTCACAGATTACTGCCAAGAAGATAATCAAAGAGAAGGTATTCCACTGAAAAGGCACATGTTTGCGAGACAAGGCAATGATAAAACTAAAACATGCAAACAGTGGTTAGTACTTCAATTGTCAATGACTATCAATATAAAATACACATGAGCATAAATAAAAGTAATTATTGACGAAGTCAATGATTACAATAAAGGTTATGGCTTCAAACATTACTTCTTCAATAAATACAAAATGATAGAGCATTCAATGTACAATATCAATCCTTGAATTATCTCAACGCATTGAATACCATAAATATGCTCACATATAATGTTGTTGCGTCAAGCCTTCTAAGGGTGACGTCAGCCCTATTCCAGGTTAGTTTTCATAGGCAAAGAGGTGGACGTTTTGCAAGATAAGCAAATGAAAATACTCAACACTTCAATGTCTATCAATGGATGACCTTGCCGCAGCTTTAATACCAAGCAAAAGTTCAAAAGAGGCAAGACGTCATCATATAGTTAGGGTTAGTAAGTCGCTAGGGTTAGTTAGGGTTTCAAATTTGAGAGGTTTGAAAAGGTTGATTTAACACAAAAGGCTCAACGTTGCATTATTATACTAGTGCCTTAGGGTAAATGGAGTCAAGGAGTAAGGCTCAAGGCTTGGAAGGATTTAAATTTAAGGACTAGAAGGTTAGGCTTTCTAGTTCTGCAATGGCAAGGCCACAAAGACAAAACCCTAAGGGGAGGAGGCTCATTCCGTTGTTGCTTAAGAAAGGCCTCATGCTCCTCTCTCTTTCCTTAAAACTCTTTGGCAAAAAGGGTTAGCTTCAAAACATAAATCTAGGGATGAAAAGTGTTGTAGGGCCAAGGCTCTTCAAACCCTAAGAGTCAAACCCTAGGTGTAAAGTCAATTAGGCCTAGGACGTCTTCTTTCTTCAATTTATGTTTCAAACTAACTCAAGAAA
>ML832135.1:86501-122356 GCA_009831015.1 Picea engelmannii | reverse complement strand
TACTGCCATGTCCTAGAGTTACCCTTTGTATAACAAAGGGAAAGTAGTTCATGGAATAATAAGTAGCCTGTTGAGTGGTTAAGTCTGTGTAATCTGAGTGTCCCAAAGGTTTCTCAAGACGTTGAATCCATTTATGCATTCAAAAATGCAATTTAAACAACATAAAATTGTGATTTTGCCTAGATTTAGATGATCAGATTCAGGTGAAAAATTCCAATTAAGCGTAGAATGTTGAGACTACTCCACCATGGGGGAAACTTGGGAAGGGTTCATGTGGCCGACTAAGATGTCACAGTATTTCACCCATATGTGGATGGTGCCACCAATCAAGAAGAATCACTCCGCATCAATGTCAACAGTCCAAGAGGTCACAAGATAGAAAAAGGGGGAGTCTCTAGCAGCAGTGGGAGGACCAAAGCAAATGGAGCACATATTTAGGGGAGGAATTGATGTTGCCAACGATTTCAAGGGAATGCGACTATACAAGGAGACATGAGACAAAGTAGTTTTCGAGAGGGAATATATCTGGGTTGGTTGGGACAAATGGGCATTGAAGGTGTTTGACCCAAGTATAGGATACCACGACAGTTACTTAGCAACAAGACCAGAACAATTGGTAAACATATACCTTTTTGGTATCAATCCTGTCCATTCCCACCATAATATTCTGCCTTGAGCTCATCCCTAATACTTCCCCTTCTCTCTTCCTACCTAATGGTGCACCCTCCATATCCATACCACATTTTGTAAATTCCATTAGACCCTTTGATGCACTATCGATTTTGGAATCCATTGGCACTATAAGCTGCTTCAGTACCCACCCACAGTGTGAAGCTGATGACTGGATAAAACACCCTTATCAGTATCGATTGCATTGGATGAATGGCTACAACAAGGCAGAGTGTGCCTCAAGTACTAAGCATTTCCTCAAAGATATAACAATTGGATCGAGGACTTGTGAATACATGTAAAGTTAGTTATGTTCCACTTATGTAAGAAACCTATGGGTCACTATGGTCCCCATGGGGAACATAATACATAATCTTGTAACAACTGGCTGGAGGACTTGTGAATACATGTAAAGTTGGTTATGATCCACTTATGTAAGCGATGTATGGGTCATGATGGTCCCCATGGGGAACATAATATATAAGGTTGTACGTAGAGAGATAACAAAGGAGAGGTTTGTTAGGGATTCCTTAGGAGAAATCTTTGTAGAGAAAAAAAGTTGTAGAATATGTATTACAGTTTTCCTAGTTTTGTAATGGAGATTGTTTCTGTGATGTATGTCATGTAAAGATCCTTCTATATTTACGAGTAATTAATGGAATATCAACAATTTTTTTGATTCATACTTGTCTTATATGTGATGCTTGTTGTGATCTTTAGTGTTTATCTACAATCTTTAAGTGATCTTTAATTCATCTCTTTAATAATGCCTGAATCTACCTACAAGAAATATTTATATTTTAGGTATTTTTGTGAGACAAAAATCATTGTATTGATATTTATTGTGGAAATGAAACACACATTGATGAAATCCCTATTGATATTATGGTAGCTGCGGGAGGTATTAACCTCCACGTGTAACTTCTGACTAGAATATAATATTCTGGAATCCATAGAAACCTTGAACGGATGTGTGAGAACCCTAGAAGACAAGTCAAATCAATAAAATAGATAATATTAAGTACTACCCTCCAGAAAGGGAAATCGGCCTAGACAGGTGACAAAGATCACTATAAATAGAGGGCACTTGAGTTCATTTGGACACATAATCACTCACAATCTCATACAAGACAAGTACTGTGCAAGTTTGGAGGAGAGCTGTAACTACTGCAATGGTGACTGGTCTTTGGTCTGTGGTCTTGGGATTGTCTGTCTGGTGTGATATCTTTGAATAAAGGTATGCTCTCTTAGTTCTAGTGCTGCTTCCAAAATTATTCTATCTTTGAAAAGTTAAGGTGCTTGAGGGTGGTTGCGTGCCTATGGTTGGGTGACAATATTGTGATATTGTCTATGGTTAAAGGAGAACATTGAATATTTTAATATATTATGGGCCCACACTACCTTCAGGATAATATAACCACTAGAATGTAGATCGAAAGTTCCTTGTCAAGCTCATTATGGCACCAGTTGTAACTGCAACTAGGGTTTCTATTTTTGCAGCTGCAACAAACTCTAACCTAATTCTTTGGGCACTTCAAGTGAAACATTTGGAATAATTCTTGGACATTCTAGTGCGACTTAGCCTAGTGCACCTCTTAGTACCTTCACCTAGAAAAAACATCAAGGTTTAATTTTTGGGTCAAAGTCAAAGTCAAAGTTTGACTGGTCAAAGTCAAATTCAAAGGAAATCATGGCTTACTCCATGAAGTCAGAGAACAAGATAGAAGGAGCTTCAAATTTAAGATCATGGAAGACAAGGATTGACCTCATCATTGCCAAGAACAAAGTTCTATATATCATGAAGGGCAAGATCATGGAACCACAGTTTGAAGCAGGAAAAGAGAAGGAACCTCAGAATATTCTGAAAATGGAGAAGTTCAAGGACAATGAAATCAGTTCAATGAGTGTCATTGTGGACTCTATTAAAGATCACTTGATACACCACATATCAAATATTGAATCATCCAAGAATATGTATAATTCCCTAACTAACCTTTTTGCAATAAAAAATATTGGACAAGTGATGAGTCTGAAGAATGAACTTCGTGACAAAAAGATGAATAAGGATGACACTATAGCCTCATAATTTGTGAGGATTTCTCAGTTGAGATATCAACTACAAGCTATTTAAGAAGTTATTCCAGAAAAGGTACTTGTGAATATAACACTTAATGGTCTTTCTAGATCATGGGATGCATTTGCTGCAAGCATGAACACAAGGAAGGAATTTCCTACACTCGAAGAACTTTGGACCTATTGCGCTCAAGAAGAGACAAGGATCAAATCAAAAGTAATATCTCAAAAGGAAGAACATGCTCAAGCCTATACAACAAAGTTCAAAAGACATGGAGGTAAGAAAATATTTGGTTCAAGAAAGAAATCAATCATAAGAGAGATATGTCAAAGCTACAATGTTTTGGATGCCATGAATATGGCCACTACAAAAAGTAGTGTCCCAAATTAGCCAAAAAGAGAAAATAAAGACACCATGTGTCAGTTGCCAATGATGAAGAGCCTTCAAAGAAATCCAAGCACGAAGAAACATATTTCTTCTACTACTCAGATTTTGTAGGACCTGTTGAAGACACCATGTGACTAATCGATAGAGGATCTTCCATACATATGACATGTGACCGTGTAAATCTCTCAATCATGAAGGAAAATAAAACCTCTCATAGAGCGGAACTTGGAGACAATAAATCTTATGCAGTCAAGGGAATTGGAAAATACTCTATCGAATTGGAATTGGGTAACAATGTTCATCTTAGTAATGTTTTTTATATACCCGGTTTGAAAAAGAATTTAGTATCTATTTATTTTTTAGAAGAAAAAGGAGATAGAATAGCCTTTGTCGATGGAAAAGTACTCATATGATCTAAATATTCAAAATAGAAGATGCTAGAATTTTTGGTATTCGTGAAGGAAGATTGTATAAACTTCTAAGTCAATATGCTCAATCTCTCGTACATGATGAACTCAATCCTATTGAGTTATGGAATAGAAGGTATGCCCACCTTCATTATCAATCATTTCCATCTCTAAATAAGATGGTTGTAGGCATACCAAAACTACGATTTGTACACAAAGGTATTTTTAGAGGATGTGCACCTATGAAGAATATTAAGAAGCCATTCCCAAGTAGTGAGAATAGATCCAAGGAGATATTGGATCTGGTACATTCAAATGTATGTGGTCCCATGCCAGTGAAGTCTCTAGGAGGCTCTATTTACTATGTTACATTCATAGATTACTTCTCAAGAAAGAACTTGATGTATCTATAAAAGACAAAAGATGAAGTATTTGGCAAGTTCCATAAATTCAAAGTTGAAGTGGAAAACTTAACATATAAGAAGATCAAGATGCTAAGATCTGATAATGGAGGAGAATACACCTCCAAGGAGATCGTTTTATTTTGTAAAGAAACAAATATTAGGAGGGAGATAATTGTCCCACATAAACCTCAACAAAATGGTGTGGCAGAAAGAAAGAACCGATCCATTGAAAAATCTGTCAAGGCAATGATGAATGACCATAATCTATCCATGTTTTTATGGGGAGAAGCAACTATGACAGTTGTATATATTCAGAATAGAAGTCCTCATCATATAGTGAAGAACATGACTCCAGAATAAGCCTTCTCTAGAAATAATCCAAGTGTGGAACACTTAAGGATATTTGGATGTCCTGTCTATATCCATGTTCCCAAGGACAAAAGGAAGAAGTTGGAACCTCCAGGAAATAAGGGCATATTCGTTGGATATACTTCCATCATATGCATGCTTTCTCTACTTGGAAGTTACAAAAAAATTCCCTTTTGGTTTCTGAATAATATCTTATACATCATTCTTTAAGATATACTGGTATTCTTCTGATATGGAATCTTGCCATACTTATTTCTCTTTTGTTTCTTCAATGAAGTGGCTCATGACTGAAGGATAGTTTTGAAAAATCTTTTTCTTTCTCAAGTTGTCCCCTTAGGGACTTGTATGTCTCTCTATCTTCTAGTAGAGTTTTGTATATCCCGAGCATACCTTTTATGCCCCACTATAATATATCTGGTTATATCAACTGGAGCAACTAGATTAGTTGGAATAACGTCTGTTTCCCTCTGAACTGCTGAAGGCGGAGAAGGTATTGTCTCACTATCAATCTTCATCTAAGATTCTTTGGTTTTGTTGAATGCATATCTCTTATTTAAGGACAACATCTCTGCTTGTCTCGTATAATAATCAATCAAATATGGTTTGGACTCCCGTACTAGGGATAATGGTCCAAGTCTTTGAGGGCTCCCATACTAGGGATACTATCCTTCATTTATTTTAAAAAATACAATCAACTATAAAATTAGAGATCAATTGATTTACCTGGTTTGGATTCATTCTTTAGATTTTAGAGGAAGTACTTCTCTTTATTATCTTCATTGTTTTGAGGTGGATCTGGATCAATGTTAGCGGTGGAAGCATATTGTCTTCCCTTCTTCCTGGTTGGACAATTTCTTGCATAGTGTCCATATTTGTCACATCTAAAGCACTAAATTTCTGAAACATCTCTTCTTTGATAACCTGGATTTGATGAAGACTTTTCATCTTTGAATGTTTGTCTGAAATTTATTTTGAATTTTCCTCCTCTTTTTGTATGAAGTGCAAGAGCATGATTTTATTATGAGGAATCTTCCACTCCTCTATTTCTAAGTCTAAGTTCTTCTTGAGTACAATCTGTCCATAGACGATCAAATGTTGGTAGATCTTCTCTTCCACTGATACTCTGAAGAAAAGGCTCCCACTGTTTTGTAAGGTTGTTGAGAGTGGTTAAGACAAGTCCTCTATCATACATGATTTCTCCAATGGTTTCTAGCTATTCTTTAATCTATGATATATTCATAAAGAAGATGGAAACTGTGTCACCTTTCGTCATCTTGGTACTTTGAAGTTGGCTCATCAAGATAAGAGATATAAGGGTGCTTTCACTTTCAAAGATTTCTTTTAATGCTTCATACATATCATAATATTTCTTCAGGTTGGAAATACGAGGTAAGAGATGATCTCTTATTGAGTAGATGATTAATTTTCTTGCTTTGACATCTTCTTCCTTTCTTATCTTCTTCTCTATATCTGTAGATTTATTTGGTAAGGTTTTAGTTACCACATCCAAAATATCATCTTCTTCGAGGGTGACCTGAAGCCTTGATTTCCAGGAGTTGAATTTGCTTGATCCATCAAGCCTATCTTCTACTAAGGCTTTGTTCTTCATTTGTTTGGTTTCTTCAAACTATCGCCAACTGGATTTTGAAAACCTAATGATTAGGTTGAATTATTAACCTTGGATTTTTTTGGACTTATGACTGCCAACTGTCAACTTGATAGTGTCACATAAATGCTTGCTAAATTAAGAAATCGTTTCTTCAAGAAGTTCCAAAAATCTAAGATCAAGATTTTGTAGAAAATTTCGGCACCCTAGAAACCTTAGGGCCAAAAATAAAAATTTCTCAGAATTTCACTTTAAGAGCTTATGGAGATGCGCTGGAGGAGGTCGTACTCTTCTATGCAAAAAATATCCCCAAAGTCTAAGCATTAAGAGCTAGAAGACCATAGAAATGAGGGCCATACAGATATTTTTGGAAACCCTAGGAGGGTCGTAGGGTTCTACAAAAGTGAGAGGAGATTTGGTAGATGCTTGTGCAATGGGTTCTTTCAAGACCTATGATCTGATACCATATTGATTTTTTCAATAAGAAAGGTTAAACATTAAGTTCATTCAATTTTAGCATTTAAACATAACGAATAATTTTACAACAACCAAGATCACAAGAAGAAACACCATGCACAAGAACACAAGAAGTATCTTGGGAAACCCTTCTCAACAAGGGAAGAAAACCCAACTAAAATCCTTGTTATATTCTTCAAGAGAAACACATTCACCACCAATGAAACCTAGCACACAGGAGGGTGCTCAAACCCTAGAAGACTAGTGCCCAAGAGAGGTGCACACTTTTCCCAAGAAGTTGTACTTGTTGAAATTTCCAAACTCACACAAAATATATGATTCGTCAATGGGGAATTTACCTTTAATTATACTAGATTGAACCTGTCAACATAAGTGTCGATTGACACAACAAGGCTGACATCACTATCTTATAATATAATTAATATTAACCATATTAATTATCTTTTACATTAATTACTAGTCACATTAAGGTGGGGCCGACCTGTACCCTTTACATTAAAATTAGGGTTACAGGTAGCTCTGAATCTTGAACAATATAGAAAGGGACATTATACACCCACTAAATCTCATCCACTAGGGGCACATCCATATCTCTTGGCTCACTTCATTACATAGAAGAACCACTTCTTCACTAGTGCTCAACCAATAGGATCACGCTCACATGTTCTTGTCCATAGGCACGTCCACTCAACATATATTCTTTCCCACTGCATTACACAAGAAAGTCATTTGTAGTTTCTCTTCAACTCTTCTTCTCAGAGGAGGCTAATACATCATCTTCATTTTTGTTCTCATGATGATGCACACAACACTTTGGGATTTCACACGTTCACCTTGTGCTTAGCCATAGGCACATCCAACTCTACAGATATCATTTCTCATTGAGTTACACATGAGAACCATCTAGAGTTATTATCAACTCTCTATAAGGAGGAGGCCGTCCATACATTCTTTCTCAGTCTCAGATAGGAACCACATGACCTTCTCAGAGGATTTCTCTCAGGTTTGCAAGCTGGAGAATGTTTCACATAGCTGCAATCATCAACACCCTGCACCTGCCTGCCATGGGTTTCCTTTTGAAGCTCCATCAAAGCACAATGTGTGATTTGTTTGTCTTTGAATCCAACCTTCTATGATGATGGAAGAATGAAGTTGCCAACAAGATCATTGTAAATAATGAGACCTTTGGGTGGAATGAAGATTGAAGTTTGTGCCGAATACTTTTCATAGTTTTTCCAATTGATTAAATCTTCAATGCTCAGAGTTTTAGTGTTCATAACCTGATCCGGATTTATTTTTGGAACGAAATGAAAGTAGAGAAATTACCATGAAATACTCCTGAAAATTGCGAGAAATATAAAAATACTTGATTTCTAATTAACGAAAGAATTGTAAATAGATTGTAAAAATAAAGAGTGCAAGACTTACTAGAATGGTGGCAGCTTTATCTATGAGAAGAGATGTTACAGATACTCTCATTCACCAGAAGATGATTAAAATGAGGCTTTGAAGGCCTTTTTATGATAAATAGGAAT
Source organism: Picea engelmannii (assembly GCA_009831015.1). Lineage (NCBI taxonomy): Eukaryota > Viridiplantae > Streptophyta > Pinopsida > Pinales > Pinaceae > Picea > Picea engelmannii. The sequence continues at coordinate 114,428 of ML832135.1, read as the reverse complement.
GCCAAAACCCTAGACATCCAAAAACCTAACACTAGGAGATGAAACACCAAAAGTCATGTGGGCCCCATTTGGGTAGGTTAGTACATTAATTTCCTGGGTTCGTAACTTTTGCATATGATCTCCATTTTAGGTGCGTGATAGCCAGTTGGAAATGTCTTTTCGATAAATACACATTACACTGTCAAACTCTGAATCTATCTATAGTTTGATTGCGGCGAGCCAAAAAAAACACTATTTAGGGCCCAAAAACGACCCTGGAAGTACAACAAGATGTGATGACATAAAAAAATACAAAATAAGCCAGTTGGATTAGGTAGGAGGCCACCAATATCCACCTGGAAGATGTGTAGGGCTTCATACAACCTCAGAAGTATAGAAACCACAATTACAAAGAAGTACAGAAGAACGTGCTGCACTAACAATTGGCAAGAGGAGCCAGTTGGAACAGGTGGGTGGCCACCAATATCCATCTGGATCAATCCTCCCACCTTAGAAATAAATGGTCTCCATTGCATTGAGTTCCCAAGGAAGAGGGAATTTTTTTTTTCTGAATCTGAAGCTTGGTGAGCTGCGTGCCTTGTTGGAGAAGTTGTGCTTCTTGGCTTGTGGAAGACTATCAAAAACCTGTTGCTGGGGGGGTTGAATCTATTCCACCAACCTGTTGTATCTGGGTTGGATGGGGCATTGTGTAGGCACCATTGTAGGTTAAGGAAAAATATCTGCTATCTCTTCAACAATCTTTTTTTGCTGGATAGAAGGTGTTGAGGCTGCAGTGGTTGTAGTGGTCTTATGTACATCCTTTTAACAAAATGTGAAGAGGATGAGTTTCAAAGTATGAGATATTACCTTGCGGTGATGTTTTGGTGGAGAAATAGTCATAACTACCTCTGTTATCCTGTAGAGATGACCTCCCAGAGTAATAATGACACTACGAGGTCTAGATTCATAGACAACATGACGTTTCCACATATCTGGTTGGCCCAAAACAATATCACTGACATCAAGAGGGGAAATATCACACACTACCTCATCCTTGAAGGGATGGATGCCATAGGACATGAGACATTGCTGGCTGACGCGAAGATCTTGTCCTTGGTGAAGCCACCCGATGTTGTTTGGTTGCAGGTGTGATGTTGTCGACAACCCCAATTGTTTGATGACCATAGCTGATATGAGGTTCTTCTGGCTACCATTATCAATAATGAAATGAAATGGGGTCCCCTTCACCCACATCTGTGAATGGAAGAGGATCTCCTCCTCTTCAGGATCTACTATCTCTTCTAGATGAATTGTTGTGGTTCTGAAAGTAGCATTGGGGTCTGCATTGATGATCTGTCTGTTTTCAATATTGTTTGAATTGGATTTTGAATGAGGGTTTGGCTTCGTGTCTTTGACCTCAACCACCAATGACTGTTTCAAGTGACATTCATCAGTGTTATGCAAGGGGCGTTTTTGGAAGTCACATCACTTCCAAGTTTCATTCTTCTTCTTTAATTTACCCTTTTTGTCCTCTGTCTTGGACCGATTGTCTAGAGGTTGTTGGTTAGGGCTGTCTTTACCGTGCTTTGGTTGTTGCATATTTGCAGACCCGAATTCCCATTTTTTCTGGTGCCTAAATTTCTGCTCGACTTTGAAAACATATCGATAGGCATCTCCCAATGATGAGATGATGTTTAGGAAATCCATTTCAGTTTGGATGTACCTATGCAGAGCCCCACCGTATTTCAGAACTAGATGATGCTCAGAGTCTTTGATACTCATCTTGGTGTGCAAGGTATGGAAAGTATTTGTGAACTCCAACACTTTTTTGCTCTTCTCTTGCCGCAGTGTGTTCCATCTCATGTATTGGTCTTTATAGTTATCAACAAGATAGTACTGTTCTTTGACTACATCCACAAAAAAATCCCAAGTGGGATTGACCCCATATATTGCAGATTCCTCTGTGGAACTTTGCTCCCAATAAGTTTCCCACCAATGTTTGACATGGGGAAGATCCTTGAGGAGTGCAAAGGTGATATTTTCCACCTCGGAAATTTTTTGAATAGATAAATAACCTTCTAATAGATTTAACCATTTTTCTAAGGCATTCACATCTATCTGACCTTCAAATATGGGGATATAAAAATTAACTTGTACCTTGAAGGGAGAGGTTCCTCCAAAATGGATTCTTGATGAATATGCACATGTTTCTATCGGCAGACATTGAAGAATGTGTGAAAAATTCTCCATCATTTCGTCCCTCTGTCGCCCGAGAGCTTGCTCAAGCAACAAGTTAATAGAATCTTCTGCTTCATCGTCTTTCTTTTCTGCTGCAATAGAGGGTTTCTTGTGTGTGCAAGAGTGATTATCCTCAAGAGAGACAAACTCGAGACCCAATTGGCTATAGTCGGACCTTGTCGAGGACATGCAGTGAAAAATGATCAAGAGCAACCTACTCCGATACCACTGATCCAGATTTATTTTCAGAATGAAATGAAAGCAGAGAAATAACCATGAAATACTCTTGAAAATTCCCAGAAACAAAGAAATACAACAATACTTGATTTCTAATTAATGAAATAATTGTAAAGAGACTGTAAAAATACAGAGTGCAAGACTTGCTAGAATGGTGGTAGCTTTATCTCTAAGAAGATATGTGACGGCTACGCTAATTCGCTAGAAGATGATTACAATGAGGCTTTGAAGGCCTTTTTATGATAAACAGGAATGCCAAAACCATAGACATCCAAAAACCTAATCCTAGGATATGAAACGCCACAATTCATGTGGGCCCCGTTTGGGTAAGTTAGTACATTAACTTCCCGGGATCGTAACATTTTCATACGATCTCCGTTTTAGGTGCGTGATATCCCGTTGGATTTTTTTTTTCGAGAAATATGCATTACACCATCAAAATCTGACTCTGTCTACAGTTTCACTACGACAAGCCAAAAAAATAGTGTTTAGGGCCCCAAAATGGCCTTGGAAGTACAACAAGATGTGCTTACATGAAGACATACAAAATAATCTAGTTGGATTAGGTGGGAGGCCACCAGTATCCACCTGGAAGATGTGTAGGGCTTAAGACAACCCCAGAAGTGTAGAACCCACAATTACAAAGAAGTACAGAAGAACGTACTGTACTAACAACTGACAAGAGGAGCCAGTTGGAACAGGTGGGTGGCCACCAATATCCACCTGGATCATAACCTCTATCGGTTGTGGTTTGGCCTTATAAGCAACACTTTGGGGTTGAGACTTTTTTCCCTGGAAAATTAGTCTATTCCTTGCTAGCCAAATCTTCGAGCACACAAATTTGGGAAGGGATTTCCACAGTCTTTTGAAAATTGGTTTTCCATGGAAGGAGCCTTGGTAATATCTTTCCCAATTTCCCAAGCAAGGATTTAAATTCGAGGGCCACCTTATCTAGTAGTTCAATTATCTGTAGATATAATCCCAAACTATTATAGAGAAGGAGTATTCCCAAAAGAGGTGTTGAATTGTGTCCTGGTTCCTTAGGAAAAGAGCACATGTGAAAGGTCCGTGGAAACCTCTTTTCATCAAGTTTTCTCCCATTAATATTTTCCCATGATCTAGAGACCAAATGAAGATGTTATTTTTGGCAGAGCGTCTGGACTCTAGATATTTTAAAACTTATCTGAAAAGTGAAGGGCCCTTGAGATGGAAAGGATAATTTTGTATCCTTCTTTTATTGAGTACCCATCTGCTCCCCATACTTGACTGTCATGAAGATCTCAGAGTAAAGGGGATTCTCCTTTAAGAAGATATATCAACAATTGAGCTTGATTCTACAGATGAATGAGGGTGTCCCCCAGGATCCAAGCCTTCTAGGTTCCATCTTCATTCGAGGAAGAAATATTGAAAAGAGTGAGCTTTTGTTCTGAAATCATCCATGTTTTAAGATTGACGATCTCTTCTGCTTGAGATGTGAGATAAGTTCCTAAAATCGAATCTTGCCAGATCCTGATCATTTTTCCATTTTTAGGGATCCATGAAAGGTGCTCTTTAAATAAGGGGATTGAGGCTCGTAATGGTTTCTAGATTTGTGAGCCAGGTTGAGTTTCTGGGATATAATCCATATATCTTTTCCTGACACCCAACTTGTTATTTTTTATTATGGCTGTTTTCCACCATTCCTTTTGACCCGAAATTATTCTCCAGAGTAGCTTGGCTCCCATAGCTTGGTAAATTGGATGTTCGATAGTTCGAGGGTGTGGTGGTGTTCAACAACAAAAACCTCCAAAGTCCCTAATCCCCAGAGTAAATCTAGATTGTTCGTGTTTGAGGACATGTGTATGCAAATCAACCGATTCGATAGTTCGGTGTTTGGGGGATTTGGAGTGAAGTGTGGAGAAGTATTCTGAAGCTCTGAAGTTTTGAAGTCCTGAAGTCGAGAGGCATTGGAGTGATGTGGCCTAATGAAGTCACCTGGGGTGACATGGACACACTTGTTGCTCGCCACGTGTCATCATGTTTCATGTTTTTCAAATACCGTTCGTGCCAATTATTATATGACATGTGTCACCCATCAGATAGGGCCACATGTCTGTGCCTTATTTTCTGCCATGTGGCAGTAGATCCTGTAGTTCAGAGACTTGGTACTCTGGAGGATTCAAGGCATAGGTAGTTTGGGTCGAGAACTCTCGAAGGCCGGAGTTAATCTCCACCATTGATTAGGAGGTGATATGTGGAGGAAGGAGAGGACCTATAGTATTTTGACACTTCGGGATATTTGTGGAGAGGCATACTTGGGAAATACCTGAAACTTGAAGTCACGAAGGAAATACTAACCATTGATCGGGACAGGATACGTGGCAACAGATCCTGCAGTCCGGAGACTTGGCACTCCAGAAGATTTGAGAGTGTGGACAGTCCAGAACTCCCAAAACCAGAGTCCCAGAGCTCTTGTTGACCATCGATCTCAACCCTCGATTTATTTAAACCACATGATCTCTGATATAGTAATTATAACATAGAAAGTGCCAGGAAGGATTTGGCTCACGATTTCGAGCCGTGGTCACCTGGGGAAGTAGTTTGAAGGGAGTGCCTATGTAGAATTAAATTATGTATTAGCTAGGGGATAACATGGAAGTGTTATATGATGCAGATTAATACATATATTTTCTTCATGAATTGAGAAGAAAAAGGACCGGTAGCATTGTTTGGAAAATTTTGGTTATCATATGCTTAATTCTAACAAAATGGTCACTTACACATTTTGCAGAATTAAGGGGTTTAAACACATCAGTTCAAAATGCATATTCAAGAAATGGAAGAAGGAGAGGGAGCTTCCAACCATGATAAAGAGGCCAAGGGATATAATATCAGATTTGGTAATGTAGAGACACAATCTAATGGACACAAGGGCAGAGGGGAGAAAGCAATATTGATAGAATCTGTAAGAAGCCTGAAAATAGAAGTGCAGAGCTACAAAGTAGACAATGAAATACTGATGAGAGAACAAAGTCATATAAATGATCGAGTGATGCAGATCTTAAATCAATTGCAGAGGAAAACAAAGAGGGAATCAAACTCAAAACAAGAGGAAGAAGGCATGTATCATGAAAGAAGAGATGATCAAGGAAGAGCTGATTATTCAAGAAGTGTTAGCGGAACTCATAGACATCACTCGCCTCCCTACTAAGCAAGGAAGTTTTATGCATTTGAAGATTCCATAAGTAGTCCAGAGGTGTATCCTGTTAGGCACCAAAGAAGAAGACATGAATTGGACAGTTTGTAGGGAGAGTTGAGGAAGCTCAAGCCACCATCCTTTGATGGTGAAAGAGAAAGGGAAGATGATGCTGAGGCATGGTTTCTTGGACTCAGGAGATATTTTCAATTGCATAACTATTCATCAAACCTAGAAGCTAGGATTTCCACCTACCATTTACACGGGAAAGCTGCAATGTGGTGGGATAAACTGAAGCAAGTTGAACATATTAGTGAGAAGAGGATCACTTGGAAGAAGTTCAAGAAGTACTTCCAGAAGGAGTACCTCTTAGAGAATTTCTATGACAAGAAAATGCAGGAGTTCTTTGAACTCATGTTGAGAAGCATGACTATGGCAGAATATGAGAAGAAGTTCTTGGGGTTGTTAAAGTATGCCGGGTTCATTAATGATGAGAAGGTGAAAATAAAGAGATTTGTAAGTGGACTGCTAGCCTTTTATAAAGAAAATATTAGGTATGATGAGCCCAAGACCTTGACTGAGGCCATCAGGAAGGCTAAATACCTATATGAGCAAGGCCATGGAAGAGAATCCCTGCAAAAATATTGGAAGGATAAGAATAAGGAGATGTCTGATCATAGGAGGAAACGATTCAAACCTCCCTTCAACAGGAATGAGCCTAATAGAAATCATCAAGATCAATATGCTAAGGGTGAATCCCAGAGAAGAAATGGGAAGTGATAACAATTGATTTCATAACTAAATTACCTAGGACAACAAGACAACATGATTCAATCATGGTAGTGGTTGACAAATTAACAAAGGCTACTCATTTTGTTCTTGTAAAAAAAACACATACATCGACTAATATTGCAGAGTTTTACATGAGGGGGATTGCTAGGTTGCATGCAATACCTAGGACAATTGTCTTGGACAAAGATACAAAGTTTACCTCCAATTTATGGAGGGGATTATTTAAAGGATTTGGTGCAAATCTAAACTTTAGCACAACATACCATCCACAGTTAGATGGGAAAACAGATAGGGTCAACTAAGTAATTGAAGATATGTTGCGAATGTATGTGATGGATAATCCGCCTAAGTGGGAATATTACTTACACTTGGTTGAGTTTGCATACAATAATGGGTATCAAGCTTCATTGAGAATGAGCCCATTTGAAACCTTGTATGGTAGGAAATGAAATACTCCAATGAGTTGGGACAACACAACATATAGAGTGGTACTTGGGCCAAAGTTTCTCAAGGATATGGAAGACCACATGGTTAAGATCAAGCAGAATTTAAAGGCAACTCAGGATAGATAGAAATTTTATGCAGATAAGAAAATGACAGCTAGAGAATTTAAAGTAGGGGAGCATGTACTTCTCAAAGTGAATCCCAAGAAAATATCTTTGAAATTGGGTAGTTGTACAAAGATGGCAACCAAATTTTGTGGTCCATTTGAAATATTGGACAGAATAGGGCCAGTTGCATACATGTTTGCATTGCTTGCTTCCACGAATGTGCATAATGTATTTCATGTCTCTTTGCTAAAAAATTATGTACATGATCCTAACCATGTTATTGATTGGCATCTGATTCAGGTAGAGACAGAGGGAGAATTCCAGGTCCAGCCAGTGTGGGTATTGGACAAAATGGTCAAAATGCTCCAGAATCGAGTTATAGAGTTGGTAAAGGTTCAGTGGAATTGCTACTGTCCTAAAGATGCTTCCTGGGAGCATGAATATGCCATGCGGGCAGATTACCCACAACTTTTTGAATAAATTTTGAGATTTTGATCTCTATTTTGTATATGCACTGAGGACAGTGCCAAAATAAGGGGGAGGGGATGTAACACCCCAGGTTTTGAGACCTATATTAAATAATGTATTTTGTTAATTGTCAAGAGGCCAGAGGGCCCAAACAATTAAAAGAGGCCAGTGTGGCTAAGAAATTTAATGTTTTGATCATTATTAATAATAAACACATCGCTGGATGCTAGACAGACAAGGACTAGAGTTATAGGGGGATATGATTCCATAAGAGAAGGGGATTGAGGGGACACATGTTTATTTCCTATTTTAATTATCATTTTGTCTAAGGGAGTGGATCAATTACGTGAGATTATTGGGGAAGGACATGAGGTTCTTGATTCCCCATGGAATAGTTAAACCTGCCCCTGGTCTGTTGGTGAATTCGCTCGGTTTTTTTCTCTCGTTCACTTGCTCACTGGTTATTTGGTTCACTCAGTTACTCACCCGTTCATTCATTACATTCTTACCTATCACTCATTCATCCTTCATCATCCATGTCTTGGCTTGGGGAGAGGGAAACGAACTGCCGAAGAGTAGCCATGGTATTGTTGGCTGTAGTGGTCACTGGTATAATCTAGCCATGACTTGAGGCCTACATGTATGAGATGCGTTGGCCTGTGTCCAACTTTGTTCACAACTGTGAGTCCTAAGAGTTCCAACATGGAGATTCTGGACTAGTTTCATTGGAGCCCTCGGAGGAGAAGGACTGCTTGAGGGACTGCATGGCAGAGAAAGGTGGGGGTACATTCTCTTGGGTGTGCAAGATGGGTAGAAGAGAGCTGGGTACTTGGATTGTTGTGAGTTCTCGAAAATCTTGTGAGAGCTTGATTGCTGACTGGTTTAGGAAGCCAAGTAACACTCTAGAACCATCCTTGTGGATTCATAGCCCTGGCTCGAGGGTGACACTACTGTTGAGATTTGGAACCATAGTGTCTATGGTTGGTTGGAACATCCTTGGTCTGCAACCAATTGGTGTCTTTTTTTATAAAGATAAGTGCTCTCTGATTTGGTATTATTTACCTATATATGATTGTATTCCGCTATGTATTTATTTATCGTTTAGTTAAATCTTTAGAATATGCATGCTTGCTGATTATTGTTGTACATGTCGTTAGATCTTTTCTTTTATGCATCCTTATTAAATTAAAAAGGTATTGGTAAGAGAAATAAGTCCAAGGGTGGGCTTGAAGGTAGCATACCCCGGCCTGTGGGTGGCGGGGTATGTTATAGCGTGGCATGACAAGGCAAGGCAATGTATGGGATGACATGACATGGCATGACAAGGAATGGCATGTAAAGACAATGCAAGACATGGCATGGAAAGGCATGGCATGGCATGGAAAGGAAAGGCAAGGCATGGCATGGCTGTAATGTACCTCCAATTAAAAAAATACTTGAATATTTTAATTTTGGTTATTTATAATTGCATAATTTTTTGAGAAAAGACTTAAGTTAAATTTATATCATCATAAAAATTGATGATGAGAAATATTTTTGTAAATATTATTTTTAATTTATTTTATTTAACTTGAGACAAAATGATTAGAGAATCTAGTGACAAAAGAGTAATTCATTATTCCATGGGAGAGTGAAAAGGAATAGAAACCACTAGAGTAAATATTGTCGATGAGGACAAGTGTAAACCTACTCCCAAAGATATGGTATGTGAGGGAACAAATTAGAACAAATATAGACCAAGAAGATTCCCTAGGGTTAGGGATGAGGCTAACTTGAAAGAAAATACCTAGGCAAGCTATATTCATTCTTCTTGGTAACACAAGAGGAGAGACAAGTATAGAGGAGGCAAGACACTGTCGAGTACTTGTGAGAAGGATTTGAACTTGATGGTTATGAGAAATAGTCAAGTTTTGGTTTATATAGAGAAGGTTATTGAAATTTTTAGTCCCCGTGGAATAATGAATTAGGCTTGGGGTTGATAGGAGTGTGTCACTTGGATGTTCTAGTATATGGTTGGGAGGAATTAGATTCTCTCCTCAGTTTATCCTCAGTTTTAAAACATATTAAGATATGTTTTCATTACTCATATTTTGTTTAAATTTCTATTGTTATTAAATATGAATTGTTACAATAATGTATAGATGAAGAGATTCATTATTGTTATAAAGAAAGAGAAAAATTGTGCTTTATCTACTTATATTATTTGTTGATAGTAGTTAACTAATTTTAGTAGAATGTTTTCTTTTATAGAAAATAATGTTGTGGGTGGACAATGCAGTAAACTAGTGAACTCTATAAACTAATATTTATAAGGAGCATACACTTATGATAAAACATAGAAAACATTTGTGTACATTCTTTTCTAGTTTGCAAGCAAAGTATATTGTGTTGTAGTTGATTGAATACAAATAGAGATCTTTCTTTTGATATAAAATGCAATGCCCAATAATGTTGCATAAATACAAAACAAAGAGAGGAAACACTTGTTTTCAAGTTAAACCATAGCCATTAATATTGGTAGTTTACATATTTACAAATTTTGATATCGTAGAATATGGGTTAGAAATAAAAATATTCTTGAAAACAAAATCATGAAACCCTATCTGGTTAATCTTTATTTCGAAATAGATATAAGTATATATGCATAGATAAACCAAGACAAATAAATAGAATGATTATTGGGTTTTCAAAGAAGTATAACACATTGAGTTTACAAACAAGAATACTACCTTAATTTAATCCAAAAGGAAAAATCAAGATGCCCCTGAATGTCACAAGAAAATTACTAAGTTGTAACCCTAATTACAAAAACTAAGAGAATCCAACTGTGGGAAAATATATAATCAATGGTAAGTAGAAATGTGGTGGTAAATAGAGTATCTAACAAAGCTGTGAATCCAATGACCTCATTGAAGAAGATATGGAAAATATTGAAAATAACAATAGATAATGCAAAACCTTGGAACCCTTCCATGTAGAAGGGAGCAAAGTTAATTCATTTATACAATCAAACAATTTATGTTTAAGCCTTAACAAATTTTTTATAGACCCGAGAGAACAAAAATTCCCCAGTGATAGAAAGACAAACCGAGTTCATATTTGTACAGAAGTATTCATGGCTTGCAGAGGAGAAGTACACATCATTATATTTGAAACTCGGTTAGGTTTGACCTCATAGTTCTGGGTACCTCTTCACTTTATGAACGTGCTTATTGTTCACTTGGGAACAAGCTGTAGTACTTGGGTAAGTCCAATGCCCAGTAATATCATGGTTGTGCTCAGGAGGTTGTTGACCCCTACAACGAAGCTGTAACAACCCTCCATTGTACAAACCAAGTAAGTAGATATTATGAGTTAGCATATTATTTTTTTTTGTTTTCTTTTAAATTTAACAAGTTAGAAATATACTACTATGACAATTATGTAAATGATGCAAGATCATCGCTCCCACTCAACATCCAAGTCAAAAACCACCACAACACCCATTAAACTGGTTTGGAATCCAAGGAAGGCATGATATTTAGTTTGAATCCATTGTAATTAAAGATCCCTTGAGATCAAAGGATAGAACCGTTGTATACGCCAGGAAGGATGTAAAAATATCTTTAATGATTTTAAGTTGTATAGATTTGAGCATCGACTCATATATGAATTTTTAAATATGAAATTAATGTGATAGCTTAGTGATAGGAATGCATTAAAAAGATGTAAAAGCACTAGAATTCTCTTAGAGAAAAAGGCTCGAGTAGCCAAGATTGTATAAGTCATTGTGATCTATGCTGTATGATCATTTTTTTTGAAAGAGAAGATAAGAGAATATAAATGCTCTCAAATCCTAAGAGGAGACTGTAATCTTGTTTTGTACTTTTTGAAACTAAATAGATACTGTGTTGTTGTATTTCTACGTCCGTGTGTTTGTCTGTTCTACGAATGAGTTTATGATTTTGTTTTAAGTTTCAAATGTTTCTCTTCTAGAAGTCATAGTGCAAAGTGTGCACAAAGCCAATGCAATGTGTGTAAAGGCCATTGAATTTTAAGGATTAGAGCTCATAAGGGATAGTGCAATTCTGCACAGAGTAAGCGAAAGGAGTGCACAGATGGACCTTTAAAGTCCAAAATCTCAGGAGGGAAGTGCAAGTGTACGCCAGAGTTCACTTCTTAGAAGTGCCAAAGCTTAGGAGAGAACATGACATGCAAAGTTCCCAGGCAGAGCTCAGAGAATTGTTAGAAATCCTTTGCTAAGGAATTGACGATCCATATTACTTTATTAGGCCTCGAACTACCCATGAACTGTTGATTTCATCCAAAAATATTAGTCGTATATCGGTAGTCTAGTGTGAGCATAGATCTCCGAGTCATTTGGTGATTCAACACTCTAGGTAGATTTGGTCATCATTATTTGGAGTGGAAGAACCTCAAAGCCCTGAGTCTCGAAGTGAATATCCACTGTAGATCGTGGAGGAAGGAAAATCCCCACCAACTATCATATTTGGACGTTTGAAAAGGGAGAGAAAGTGGAAGGATAGGGTGATAACCCACAACTGTTGGTTAACCTCACTTTATGACCGGGTTTGACTTGTATAGTCTCCGACGCATTAGAGTGTTATGTTTGGAGTGAATTCTCCTAGATCTTCAAAGTTTCAGAGCGCCGAAGTGAGCGCCTTTTTGGCTAGCATTTGGTTATAGCCTATGGTCACGTGCACAAATCCACTGGAGGAAAGGGACCCTCGCAAAACTAATTTTTTGCGCCAAGTTTCTAAAGGGACTAAGGTAAAGAAACCCAGGGGTTCTACAGGGACTCGATATACATTTCTGATCATTTTAGATTTGATCCTAGACTGGGAGGTTGCACCATCCAATGGGCTTGGGCTACATTAGTAAAAAAGGGCATTAAATTTACATGAAAAACATATATAAGCAAAGGCATAATTTTTGCATGAACAACATATATGTAACCCTCCCTTAAATTTGGATTACGAATGAACAATTAGAGTGATAATTCCTAAAAACTAGTGTAGGTATTGTTGGTCAAAACTCATGTAGCTTAAGGTGGATCACGATTTGCATGGTTTCATATTTGGAAACAAACTAAGACAAATCAGCCTATATATACCATCCAATCAGGTAAGAGCACTCACATTCACCAACAATATTATACAATCTTCCAACTAGAAGTAATTCATTCTATTAAAACTAATATTGATAGTTTAGTCATCAAAGTAGGATGAGATACCAATAATTTTTTTTTTACTTTTAACACCTACCGACCTCGCATGGATACAAGATGAATTTTTTTATTTTTATATAAACAATTTCTTAGTCAAGAAAAAATTTGCCAGCATAACAGTATTGACCAAAATTGAACCCTTTTCACTTCTCCTCCATTTCTTTTATAGAATTATTTTTCAAAGACAATTGTCCCCATGGCCAACTAAATCATTTTTAATAATTAAATTAAATTATTATTCACCCAACACATGTGTCACACTCTCCCAAGGTTGCACAAGTAATTCCTCTTTTTATTTTATTTAAAAATTCATTTTCCCTCACATTCCCCAATGTGTCCCTATTTTTTCTCTTAGATGTCTCTTAATTCCCCAAATTCCCATTTAATGAGTGTTCCCTAACTATATCTTAGTTTGATTTGGTTTACGAGTCTTTTTTTAGTTAGACTTAGTGGTAGATTCACTCAAAATACCATTCTATGACTACACCTATTCTCTCATGTTTTAATTTCTTTTTTATTAAAAAAAACCCATTTATTATTTTCATGCAAACATGTGCAATTTTCCCAATCTTTAAATTTTTATTCCTTATTTTACTAGAGTTTGATTTTATCTGAAATATTTTGACTTATTTAATATTTTATTTAGTCCCTTATTTAAATTTATACTTAGACTTAGTCTTAGACTCTTGTTAGGCTTCTAAGTTTATAATTTGCTGACTAATTAAATTTTATTCTAACAAGGTTTAAACAATTCATTATTTTCTAGGACACCTAGATTTATTGACCCACATTTTATTGCACGATGTGCCTTTCAAGACACACCTTCATGCTCTAAGGGTGCCACTCGCCTTTGACTAGTTTTGAAATTTTGTCCGACACTTGTAGTCAACACTCTACTTGGTCGACCTTGTGAGAGATTGAGGGATTCTAAGGAACACAGAATCAAACTTATTGCATGCCCCTTAGATTTCCTCGTGAGCGACTATCTCAGTATGCCCTCACGACATCGTGTACCTCTCAAACTAGGTAATCGTTAACCTACAATTCAGGTCATGTTGAGAGTGCTAGTAGGCTGTGACATGGATTCTACCACACCTCTCCCTCAAATGTCTGGTTTATGTGCATGACCCCTTTACTCCTTATGTGGGTTGGATTGGAAAGTGTCATTAGGCCTGCATCCACTGACAAAGAATAGTCTCAATAGTCCATATACATAAATAATAATGTAATCAATCATATATCATATGTGCATAAAATGAAATACTCAAACAAAATGAAATCCACTCCTTGAATCAATCCAGAGTCCAAGGGAACTGTTGATACTATTTGCTCATCAATCTGTCATGTATCCTACATACTCAATGAAATTCATCAGTAATATCTATCAATACATATACATATGAAAGTAACAATAAATCACAATATATCATCATCATATATAACTCATAATCGAGACATAATCATACTGTACCATATTTGGATTACTTGCATGCAAGTGTCCTCAAAGAATAAGTCAATAAAAGTGTGATAAGTAGAACGAGATGTTACATACACCCCCTCTTGTTTTAAACTTCATCCCAAAGTTTGTACATTCTATAAATGAAAGTAAAATTTATTTGACATAGATATACATATCTAATCTATAAAATAAATAAAGAAACTATTGACACATCTCAACTATGTCCTCCCATGTACCTGAGTATGGACTATAGTTGTCCCACTATACCTTGACATGATCGACTATTCGACGTCGTAGCTATCGAGTGTGATGGTATAGCATGCATATCGGCTTCACTATGAGAGCACCCTCATATGAAACCTGAAAATAACTCATGTCAATAACATGTGACGAATCTCTAATATATTTTCGTAAAATAGATACATGAAATAAATCATGGATACAGATCAAAGAATTAGGCAAGGCTAGTCGGTAAGACATGAGTCCTTTATTTTCCATAACTTCGAAAGGTCCTAGAAACCTAGGAGAGAATTTAGCATCCTTTCCAAACTTGATCGAACTCTTATGTGGTTTTACTAGCAAGAAAACTCTATTGCCAACCTCATAACTACGATCAATGTGATGCGCATCAACATAACTCTTTTGTCGATCCTGCACTTCTTTAATCCTTTGTCTTATAGATTGCACCTATTCTTCCATTCCTTGGATCACATTTGGTCCCACCAGGACCCTATCCTCAAGTCGATCCCAATTCAATGGCGTCCGACACAGTCGCCTATAAAGAAACTCAAATGGTGCCACCTTAATCGTACTCTGGTAACTGTTGGTGTATGCAAAATCTACCAATGGAAATAAGTCTTTCCAATGTTTCTGTTGATCCATCACATACATACGCAACATATCCTCTAAAATATGATTCGTCCTTTCAATTTTTCCATCTGTCTCAGGGTGATATGCTATGCTAAAATTCAATTGCGTTCCTAAGGCTTCTTGGAAAATAGTCCAAAATCATCTAGTAAACAATGATCTTCGATCGGATATGATTCTTATTGGTACATCATGTAACCTAACAATATCGCAAACAAATACTCTAGCTACTGTTGGCACCTGATACATCATACACACTGGAATAAAGTGTGCACTCTTCGTCAAAGTGTCAACTACCACAAAAATTGAATCGTGTTTCCTCGCCGTCAGTGGAAATCCAACAATAAAATCCATCGAAATGACCTCCCATTTCGATTCAGGAATAGTGTGTGGCTGTAATAATCCTAATGGATGTCTATGTTCATCCTTCACTTGCTAAAATTATAGAGATCTTGCCACATAACTAACTATGCCTGCTTTCATTCATTTCCAGAAGAATAAAGGCTTAAGGCATGCCTTCATCTTTTTGACTCCCGGATGAGCCATGTAAGATGATCAATGAGCTTCTCTTAAGATCAAACTTCTTAATTCATCGTTAGGAGGTATGTAAATTTTGTCATTATATCTCAACAATCCGTCGTTGTCCAATGAATAACCTTCAAATGTCGATACCATCATGGTATCTTGTCTAGTATTAGCATTAACTTCCTTGTACCGATCATCGTCAATCTGTAGAGCTAGAATATTTTCTCATATATTCATCTTAAGAGGTATTACTGAGAAAATGGATGGTCTCTGAATCAATGCATCTGCTACTCTATTCACCATTCCTTTAATGTAAGTAATCTTGAAATCGTATTTGCTAAGTAGTTTTTACAAATTTCTTTGTTGTGTGTTCAGGTCACCTTGAGTAAAAATATGTTGCAATCCACAATGATCTGTTTTTAATTCAAATTTTCATCCAATAAGATAATGTCTCCAAACTCTCAAGGCATATTCAATCACTAATAACTCCAAGTCATGCGTTGCATAGTTTTCTTCATGCCTTCTTAATTTCCTAGAAATGTAAGCGATCACTCGACCGTCTTGCATCAAAACTCCACCTAAACCTTCCTTGGATGTGTCCATGCATACCAACAATTATTTTTCCATGTCAGGGAACTTTAATATTGACACTGTCATTAATATCTCCTTAAGCTTTTGAAATGATTCCACACATTTCTCTGTCCATACAAATTTCTTGTTTTTCTTCTGCAATTCCATGATTGGATTTGCTATCTTCGAAAAACCTTTGATGAATCGTCGGTAATATCCTACTAAACCCATAAATCTACATACTTCTTGTACGTTCATCGAAGCTGGCTATTCCATAATAGCGTCTACTTTCAATGGACCCACAATGATACTTTCTCCATATACGATATGTCCCAAGTAATGAATCTTTGATTGGTAAAAAAACTATTTCGATAGCTTCCCATACAATTTGTTTTCTCTTAGAAACTGTAGAACCAATATCAAGTGTTATTCATGCTCTTCTTTTGTTTGAGAATAAATTATTATGTCATCAATAAATACTTGAACAAACTTTTCCAATTATTCATGGAATAGCCCATTCACTAAACTCATAAATACGCCCGAGGCATTTGTTAATCCAAATGGTAAAACAACGAACTCATAGTGTCCGAATCTAATCTTAAATGCATTCTTGGGGTTATATTCCTCTTTGATCCGTAAATGGTGATATCTTGATCTCAAGTCAATCTTAGAAAACAATTTTTTTCCTTTCATCTAATCAAATAAATCATCTATTCTTGGTAATGGATACTGGTTCTTGATCATATCTTTGTTCAATTGTCGATAGTCAATACTAAGTTTCCATGATCCATCCTTCTTTCTCAAAAAAAAAAACTGGTGCACCCCACAATGATACAATTAGACGTACATGTCCTAAGTCTAACAATTATTTTAGTTGCATTTTCAACTCCCACAATTTAGGCATTGACATCCTGTATGGAGTTCTTGCAATCAGTTCCGTTCCATTTTTTAGGTCTGGTGTAAACTCCAATTCTCTTTTTGGTGGAAAACTTGGTAGTTCCTCCAAAAATACATCTAAAAAATCTGAAACTACCATAATTTTTTCTAATCCTTCCACCTCACAATTTTCATTAAGTGCTAGGATGGCATATCACTTGCATCCCTTGCGCATACTTTTCTATAATTGTAGGGAATAAATAAATCTCAGTGAAACCCCTTGATTTCTTCCTACAATCATCCTACTCTGTCCCGAATCATCAGTCAAACTTAACGTCTTTGTATTACAGTTAAGTATCGCATCATGCGATTCTAACCCATCCATGCCAATCACTATGTTAGAAGATCCTAAAATCGTGACATAAAGGTTTTCCTTCGTTACAAAATCACCCAAGTTAATGCTGCAGTCCATAACCTTTTCTCCAACTTTATGTTTGGCACCCGATTCCATTTCTATGTATTTGAACTTGTCCTGCTCGAATGCCTTTACCTTAATTCTCTTAAGCGTTGCACTAGAAATAAATCTCTTTGTAGCTCCTGGATCTATCAAAATACTAAAATTTTGATCAATGATCATACTTGATGTCTCAGGCATAGTGCACTGGTGCTTGGCCTGGTGGTTGTTCACCACTGCATGTATCTGGTGGGCCTTGCCCAAATCTCCAATTGTAGTGGGGCCTGATGACCCAAACACTTTGGCCTTCTCAATTGACAAATCTCGCTGGTAATGTGGCTCTCCACATGTCGTCTCCACATGTCCAAGATACATTCTTTGATATAGTGCTCTTGGTCCCCGAAGTAGAAGTTGCTGGCCTAACAGTCAGTGATCCTGGTCTGTTCCGCTGAACATGCCTAAATTGTTGCTACCTTGGTGCTCTGTAGAGAGTCCTCTATTGAGGAGTATGTCGACATGGTGTCAAAAACATAGGTCTTCTGGGCATATCACGGTGCCCAAAAGTCTATCTAGCTAGTGTCTGATGTTGCTACGCTCCCAGTGTCACCTGTCCATTTGGTCTAGAAGGAGTTGTGCCCTGACCCCCACTATTCATCTCTTCCTCAGCTATGAGGGCCTTCTGAATTATATCGTGCAACTTTTGAGGCATTAGGATCCTCACCTTTGCACAAATGTTGAATTTAAGGCTGAACACAAACTTGTTGACCTTTAACTTCTCTGTGTTCATATGTGGAGCATACCTAAGTAGCTATATGAACATGGCCTCATACTCTGGTACCATACCACTACCCTGTTGTAAGGAATTGAAATCATTAAGATGACACTCAATGAATTCATCTGACAAGTACCTATCCCAAAATCTTTCCTCAAACAATTCCTATGACACGTCTTCAACGACCATGTTTAGTTGATGTAGGAGTATCTTCCACCAAAGTAGAGCACTCCCTTTCAGTTTAAATAATTCCATGTAGACTTTCATGTTGGAGGTGTAATCATGAAGTGCGAAGCACATCACCATGTTCTCCAACCATGCCTCGATGGCTAAGCCGTTCGTGGCACCCCAGAACTTGGGAAAATTCACTTTCTCGAGTTCTCTATGTATACTACTACTACCTGCTGGAGTGCGATGTGAACCCTCATTGGGTACAGACTCCCAACCCTCATCTCAATCCAGGTGGTTGATCAATGCCTCTGACATCCTCTGGAAGGATCTCATCATACCTACCACATCTCCCACAACAACCTTCTCCTTCTCAATAGTCTTCTCATCTCCCTGAGGGTTAGATCTTTTTGGTGTGGATACTATCGGAGGAGGCACACCTATTTCTCCCGCACCATGACATCTACTTCCCCTGCGTCCTCTAACCATGATTACCTTCATGGAAAATTTCAAAATTTATTAGTGATACAAATCTACTGTCAAATGCAACAGTGGAAGGTGTACGGGTCTGATGTCGCAGCGTTGAACCCGCTCTGATACCATATGTAACAAACCTCCATTGTACAAACCAAGTAAGTAGATATTATGAGTTAGCATATTTTTTTTTGTTTTCTTTTAAAGTTAACAAGTTAGAAATTTATCTACTACAACAATTATGTAAATGATGCAGGAGCATTGCTCCCACTTAACATTCAAGTCATCAAACAACACAATACCCATTAAACTGGTTTGGAATCCAAGGAAGGCGTGGCATTTATTTTGAATCCATTGTAATTAAATATCCCTTGAGATCAAAGAATAGAACCGTTTTATACGCCAAGAAGGCTGTAAAAGCATCTTTCATGACTATAGGTTGTACATATTTGAGCGACAAATCATATATGAATTTGTAAATATGCAATTAATATGATAGCTTAGTGATATGAATGCATTAAAAAGATGTGAACGCACTAGAATTGTCTTAGAGAAGAAGGCTTGAGCAACCAAGATTGTATAAGTCATTGTAATCTATGATGTAAGATAGTTTTTTTTTTGAAAAAGAAGAGAAGAGAATAGAAATGCTCTCAAATCTTGAGAGGAGATTGTAATTTTTTTTTTTACTTTCTGAAACTAAATAGATACTTTGTTGTTATATTTCTACGTCTGTGTGTTTATCTGTTCTATGAATGAGTTTATGATTATGTTTTAAGTTTCAAATGTTTCTCTTCTGGAAGTCACAGTGCAAAGTATGCACATAGCCAATGCAATGTGTGCAGAGGCCATTAACTTCTAAGGATTAGAGATCAGAAGGGATAGTGCAAGTCTCCACAGAGTAAGCGCAAGGAGTGCGCAGACAGACCTTAAAAGTAAAAAATCTCAGGAGGGAAGCACAAATGTGTGCTGGAGTTCACTTATTAGAAGTGACAAAACTCAAGAATGAAAGTGACGTGTGGTGTTCCCAGGGGGAGCTCAGAGAATATTTAGAAATCCTTTGGTAAGGAATTGATGGTCCAAATTACTTGCTTGGGACCCAAGCTATCCGTGAATCGTCGATTGCACCCAAAAATATCAGCCTTAGATCGATAGTCTAGTGCGAGCATTGATCTCCGATTCATTCAGTGATTTGACACTTCAAGTAGATTTGGTCATCATTGTTTGGAGTGGAAGAACCCCGAAGCATAGATTACCAAAGTGAATATCCATCGTAGATCATGGAGGGAGGAAAATCTGCGCTAGTCGTCAGATTTGGCCATTTGAAAAGGATGAGAAAGTGGAAGGATAGGGTGATAACCCATAAATTTCGGTCAACCTCGCTTTATGACTGAGTTTGGTCGGTATAGTCTTCGATGCATTGGAGTGAATTCTCTTGGAGCTTCGAAGTTCTGGAGAACTGAAGTGAGTGCCTTTTTATGTAGCATTTGGTTATAGCCTGCGGTCACGTGCACAACTCCACCGGAGGAAAGGGACCCTTGTGAAATTGAATTTTCATGCCAAGTTGCTGAAGGGCCCAAGGTAAATAAACCCAGAGGTTCTATAGGGACATGAGAGACATTTTGGCTCATGTTATATTTGATCCTAGATCAAGAGATCATGCTAGCTAGTGGGCTTGCATTGTGTTGGAACACATATATATTTCTAAACTTTAGACTTTAAATAGTTTTCATTCTCGTTTAAATAAAAACAACGCACACTTGATTCTCACCATTGATTAAGTCTTCCATTCAATCAAATGATCCTAATATATTAGAAGTTATGGAGCTGCCTACTCTTTAAAGAGTCAAATCACTAAAGAATACTTTGGAGTTTTATACTTCAGGCGTTTTAACATGCCTCACCTTCGAAGTCCTGATATGCGAAAAGCATTCGATCCTAGTCACCATATACACGTATACCTCCCTAAGATTTAACACGTCACTGGGAGAAGCGGCCCTTCGGGAAAATGACAGAAGATCTAACTTGTAAATCTACAAAACGTGAAGTCCTGAAATATTAAACCTTGGTTAATTAAACTAATCTCAATTAAGGGTAATTAATAGCTTCTCACACTTGGAATTCAGGTATTCACCATCCATCACATTCTAAATTCATGAAACCTGAACTCTCGAAATGTCTTAAGCACTAAACAAAGTTAATTAAAGATTAAAGACAATTAATGAGTAATTAATCACTTCGTAGTTTTGAACATCGGGAATCATATATCAAGCTATTATTGGATACCCCAAGGTCAAAAGGTCCGAAAAGAGTTAAGGTTAAACATGATTGATTAACAGGTTAAAAATCATTTATCTCATGTTAAGTTTTCGTTGAATCATCGTTTGGATAAATTCAAATTTTCATCTATGCTTTTCCCGACCACGAACCACCAACCATTAATGGCATTAATAACCGATCTAGGGAAAATGATTTCAAATAAGATCCCAGATCATCACCAAAATATTTTCATTAAGGGAAGTAAACACATTATCATTGAAGGTATATGCAAATTGATGCGCTTAAGGTGAAGATGATATTTCATTCCGAATTCCATTCACGTTTTTCACAGAGCAAGCTTAGCAAGATAATAAGTTTTGTGCATTTTCTGTGATAGGTAACCAAGTGATGAGTTTACTGCTATCATGGCTCTGCCAAAAATGGTTAAAGGGACTCATGAGAGCTCGAGCTAAAACACAGATTTCCCCTCGGACACATCACCGAGAGATGTGGAGACCATAAAAACCTGGACACAAGTATGCGATATCTTACAATATGAACTGGACAACTATCCAGAAAAGTCAGATAATGAGGGGATCGAAACTTAGGTAATGAAGCTCAAATACATAGCTCAATCATAGTTTCATAAGATAGATACATGACCGAGGATCATGCCATATAATGAAATGATAGGCTGGGCCCTAGAGAACGTCAACGTTGCGACCAGGACCATCTACAATTCATAGAAAGTTGCTGTTGGATCTTTCCACCCAGAACACATACAGGTGATGTAAAAATTTCCCCCAACATTCAAACACAGTTATAATACCTCTTTATTAAAGGAATTCGATAAAGAAGAGTGCCCAAAAGGTGTAAAGAATTATATTGACTTGATCAAAGATTGGTGGGCATGCCCTGAGAAATTCAGAGCAGACACCCATGGCATATACACCACTGCGTCATTAGACTCTCATATGATGTATGTGGCCATGATGCTCTGTAGAATTGTTGGGAGGGAAAACTCTACCCACTTCCTGTTATCATGGGTAGAGATCATGCACGAAGTTGCATAGGTTTTTTCATTCAATTGGGCCAAGATATTATCAGACAATTTGGCCAAGGAAATCACTGAATATCAGATGTTGAAAGCCAAAGGATGACCTGCCTCATTTTATAGGTCGACATACATTATGTATGTCATTTGTTTTATGACCCCTTTTCCTTTGATGGGCTAGAGCCGGACTCCGACCAGTGCCGAACCAATACATCTTTATCATTCGAAGCTATGGGAAGATAAAGAGAAAGATTTCTTCTATGAAATCTGCAATTATGTGGTGGTGTCGATGCATGTTGCTATATATGGGTGCCCACCTCCCAGGATCTCTGACAAAATAGTGACCAACCTGGGGAAGATAACGGATTGGTATATTGAAGAGCATTTTTATTATATCATGATTTTTGGTTGTTTGGTTCCTCCATATGCCTTGCCAAAGTTTCTACCAGACCGATTGGTGTGCTGTGAAGTAGCGCATCAGACTGTGCTTGGGGGAATCAACAAGGAACTAAAGGAAGTGCAGAAAAAGGTATGGCCCACTTTTCCCTTGTAGTTTGGTATGTTTTCGCTGTTATATTTCAGCCATTCGAAAGTAGAGGCCGCAACCCTGGAGGAAATCAAACTTGTCAATATAGAATTTAAGAAACACGATCCTCAGAATATCGTGGGAAATCACATGGCCCTTTACAATTTGAAAATATACGAGCATGAAGATTCTCCCTAGGGTGATATATTTCAAGGAGAAAGATCCTATCAGGAAGTTTTTTGCCGAGTCCAAACTCTGGCTCCAGATAAGTTGGTCGAATTCTATAATTTCCAAAGGCACTGAAGAAATGGCCTTCCTAAAGTCTTGTAGGGAGAAACCCCAACACCCCTAGCTACACAAAAAATTGAGGTCTAGAGTTTAGAAACATGGAGCTCTAGTGGACATGATGCTCAAGAAAATTTGGAGAAGACTGAGGTTTTGACTCATAAAGGAGACACCACATTGACAAATCCACCAAGTGATCAAGCTAAAGCTCAGACTGAGGCCTTGATAAAAAAGGGAGAAGAAAAGCCACTGTCCACACTAGGAAAATCAACTATCGACACAACCGAGAAAGAACCATCCACCAAGATAGACAACCTTGTCCAATCTATGACACCCTTACATTTCAGTAGAGGGAACCCGAGTGCCGAAGTAGTATTCATAAAAGATCTTACACCTATTTCAGTCGAAGAGATTCCCCCTTCTGACTTCTTCTTCAACAAGAAAAGGAGGGTTGTGGTAAAAAGAGAAACACACCAAAAGGAGGGTGCAATTGTCAAGAGACACAAGGTGCTACTTGATGGACATGCCTTAGAAGAGGTAGACTTCGCTATAGAGGTGGCAGGCTCACTGGGAGATTTTTCAACAACAAACTAGTATTCAGTTGGGAACCTAAAAGAACAATTGAAGCAGAAAGATTTGCTGGTGAGACAATTGCAAAATCAAGTCAAGACTGTGGAACAAAATGTTAGGAGTGATATGAATAAGAGTTTTGAGAATATTAGAGCCTGTGATAGACAATAAATTCAACAACTCAAATTCAGTCTCGAAGAAATGCATAAGAATGCACATGCAAGTAGAGAATGGGCCAGTCAGCAGGGAGAGTTGGTAAAACAACTACAGGCCAAAATAAACCTAACCGAAAACACGACTATAGATATGGCAGTTTTCCAAGCTCATGCACTGGAGGTGCATGAAAAACTAGAATCAACACAACAAATCCTTTTTACTAAGGTAGAAGCTGACCAAAACCATTTTCGGGTGGTAGACCAATCCTTGAATAACATTTTCCTAAAGGAGAGAGAAGCCATCGTTGCTCGAGCTACTTTCCAAGAGGCAGTTGTGTCATCAACAAAAGAGGAAGTAGCCATGGTCCCTAGATTGTCTCTTTCAAAGCAAACTAGAGGTGATACAATATTGAAGACCTGGGAGGCTGACATAGCTAAAAGTAAAAGATTAGCTAAGGAAGTGAAGAAAGCTTGTGAAGAAGCATTTCAACACTTGAAAAAGAGTCATTAGGCCTCAAAAAAGATAATATCTTTGAGGTCATGGGGCAAGTTGACATAGCAAAAAATCAACTTGATTTTAGGAAAAACATGGAAGAGGCTCGGGCCGAAATCTTGCAGTTGAAACAAATTGATATTAACCAGATTCATAAATGGATAGTCGGTCCTATTCTGCAACTACAGTCTACATATTTAGAAGACAGGAGAATGGAAAATATGCCGCCTCACTTAGAAAATAATTTGTATACTTTTGAGGCAAACAACACAACTGAGACTTCCAGATTGGTGGCGCAGTTCGTAGGCAAATGTGTGCAATGTGTCGAGCAGGGGAAAGCCAACACGTCTGGGAAAAAATGAGACGATTTGTGCATATCATGTACTCAGATCATGATTAGAGATGAGTTGTTTCTGATATGGAGAACAAGAAGGAGAAATGTCTCCGCCAGTGTGGCGAAGAGACAGGGGAGATGCAAGTGAAACATTTCAAATTTCACATATTGTAATATTTACTGTTTTAGAAATAAGGAGAATTCCAACCACTTAGGGTGGAGAACATTTTTTGTATAAATACATATTTCAAAGACTTAAGACATGCCGCTTCTTGTTGTATTGTAAGTAAAAAAAGTCATCCTTTTGTGAGTATTAATACAAGTGCAGACAAGGATTCCAAATTTTGTGTAGTTTGAATTATGTGCTTCTTTTGTATTCCATATCTCTAGTTTTCTTTATGTCACTCCTTGATAAGTGAGTGGTTACAATTTAGTATAACATCTACTGTAATCACGTTTCATTAGTTATTTGATAAGCAAACAGTTTTTCCTCTGTCTTTGCTATTAGTAAATACAAGACCTGCAAGCTACTTGGATCAGTGTATCTTATATCCTTTCAAGGGTGCATTCTATATTTTATTCTACTGTAAACAAGGTAAGATTCATCTGTCATTGATGCCTCATTTTGTTTAATAGTTTTATAATTTTCTCTCGCATCACTTGATTTTATTACTCGACTCAGACGATGAAACATGACCTCTGTCGTGTTCAGTTGTTAATTTCATTTAAGGGTTAATTCTCATATAATTAACGAAGGAAAAAACACCTTTTAAAACATTCCTTAAATTCTTGATGCCTTGTCATTACTCTTTGAGCCTTAAGTGTAATCTCAGGAACAACACATTGCATCAGTAAACACGAGAATTAATTTTTCATGAACAACATATATAATCAAGGGCATAATTTTTTCAAGAATAACATATATGTAACCCTCCTTTAAATTCGAAGTATGAATGAACAATTACAATGATAATTACTAAAAACTAATGTAGGTACTATAGGTCAAAAATCATGTAGATTAAGGTGGATCATGCTTTGCATGGTTTCATCTCAGAAATGAACTAAGAAAAATGAGCCTATATATGCCGTCCAATAAGGTAAGAGCACCCACATTCACCAACAAGATTATACAATATTCCAACTAGAAGTAATTCATTCTATTAAATCTAATATTGATACTTGCATGACCTTGTGAGAGACTAAGGGCTTCTAAGGAATAAGGACTCTGCCTTATTGCATGCCCCTTAGATTTCCTCGTGAGAAACTGTCCCAGTCTTCCCTCATGAAATCATGTACCTCTCAAACTAGGTAATCGTTAACCTACAATTCAAGTCATGACGAGAGTGCTAGTATTATGTGATAGGGATGCTACCAAACCTCTCCTTCAAATGTCCGGTTTCTTGGCATGACCCCTTTAATCCTTATGTGAGTCGGATTGACAAGCATCGTCAGGTCTGCATCCACTAACATAGAAAAATTTCAATAGTCCATATACATAAATCATAATATAATCAATCATATATCACATGTACGTAAAGTTAAATACTCAAACAAAATGAAATCCACTCCCTGAATCAATCCAGAGTCCAAGGGAACCATTGATTCTATCTACATCATCAACCTGTAATGTATCCTGCATACTCATGAAAACTCATCAGTAATACCTGTCAATACATATATATCTGAAAGTAACAATAAATCACAATATATCATCATCATATATAACTCATAATCAAGACAGAATCATAATGTACCATATCCGGATCACTTGCACACAAGTGTCCTCAAAGAATAAGTCAATAAAAGTTTGACCAATAGAATGGGATGTTATAGAAGCAACAATGTACTGTTAAAACTTAACATAGAGATAATAATGAGATATTAGAAAATCCATGGATACAAATTCAAGCCTGAACGTTACCTGTTGGATTGATAGCCAGTGTTGGATGAACTCTTTGAAAGTTTTAGGTTTTTCATTTGGCATATCCTTGGAAACTCTACTGTGTAAAATTTTTATCAATGAACAATTACATAATAAATAGAAATAATAACGTTTTGTTTACAAAAAAAGAAAAGAAAAAAATGAGAGATCCTAATAAGAACGTTACCCTTGTATCATGTCATCTTGATCCTTGATGACGGAAAAAAGGCTGGCATCGAGGCCATAGTCGATGTTCTCATTACCTGTATGTATCCATAGTAGTGTCAAAATTGGTAAAAGATGTATTTAATAAGAAAACACAAATACTACTATGCATAAGTTATCAACTATAAAAGAAATGAAAACTAATACTAACTTTGATTCGTGAATTCTTTCCAGCTTCAGTGTGTTTATATATGTAGATACCAACAAAATAAATTACAAACCCTCATATGCACAGACAAATTGGAGCCTAACACCTTACTCTGGATTCTTCACAGGAAACAAAGGTTAGAAGCAAGATGACAATTTTCCATGCACATACTAAATAGATTACTAGTATTGCTAGTGAAGGTAGCTGGATAGTAATAGCGCCAAGTTGATTGTGACTCTAACTCAATATAACACTGTGTCACATTAATGAAAACTCAATGTTAAGGGAGGTTAACTTAAGAATATTAACTCCATTAATGTGTGAACTAGAATGAAGTACAAATAGACCCAGGGGGAATCTATGTGGCAACTCTCTATTTGAAGAAACCATAAGGGTTGCGAGCCTGAGATTGGGTACTTTGTGGAATAAAAAATTAGGTTCATTAAATGTATATGAGTACTTACATGAATGATACATGGATTAAATCCACATACACTTCATAAAATAGGTAAAATATATATGCGCTAACATTTGGGAACCCAAACAACAAACAAATGATATAATAGAACAAGTGCTGCATGGCAGCGGAGTCCCTGCCAGGTTGGGATGGGAGTAAATGTGAGGTAGTAGAGACACGTGGGTAGAAAGTTGAAGTAGATGTGGTTTGCATGTAGAACATAGTAAAGCAAATATAGAGTTTTATACATATGAAATATGTACTTTTATACATACGAAATATGTACTTGTATAAAGTATATATTTAGATTTATAAATACGAAATTTGTACTTTTATAAAGTACGGGGAAGAGGTTTTATAGAGAATGCACGGAGCCCTCATTGCATACTTAGCCAGTTTTTGGATCGCAGGTTCTCAGGGTGGCGGGTTCAAAGTTTGGCCTTTTATGTTTTGTGGCCTACAAATAGGACCGACAGTTCCACGATATATAAAATTATAGGGGGAGTGGTGGACTATAGAAATTTATCAGAAATTAATAATGTCAGTCATACAATAGAATAGTAATAAGGTCTGTTACATAGGTTCGTGGATAAAAACACTAAAAAATTAGCATTGTCGAACTATTTTTCTTTAAAACTAAGGCTTTTCTTAGACAAAAAAGATATAGCATT
>ML832135.1:69030-82156 GCA_009831015.1 Picea engelmannii | reverse complement strand
ATTCAAAAAATGAAAAATCTAGGAACACATAAAAGCAGGAGGAAAACTAGCCTTCCCGAATTAGAGCATAGACATAACCGTCATTCCATACTTAGCCAGTTTTTGGATTGCGGGTTCTAGGGATGGGGACCTGAAAAGTGGGTTTCTGTTGTTCCATGACCTTCAAATAGCAACGAGAGTTCCATGATGTACAAATTGATAATGGGACCTGCAGACTATTTGAATTTCAAGGGGCTCATGTCCCAAAAATTTAACAGTTGGGAATTACTTTTCTGTACATAGGTTTTACACACGGTGGTGGGAAAATGTACAAAAAATATATTACCAATGTCTTTTACAGAGGTTGGTGGAAAGGAGGACCAAATAAATAACATTCCCGAATTAGTTTTCTTTAAAACAAGGGCTCGCATATACAAGAAATTGGAATGTATCAAAGTATAGGTTCCTGGAGAGAATAAATTGTACATAGCAAAAACGCAATTTTTAAAATTAGATATTTACTTTTATACATATGAAACATGTGCTTTTATAGAGCATGTACAGAACCCTCATTCTATATAGTGTGACAGAGCCCAGATTACATACTTAGGCAGTTTTTGGAGCACGGGTTGTCGAGCTGGGGGGCTGAAAATTGGAAAAAAATGAAACGTGTTACATATTCCTGGAAATTTAAAGAAACATATATATGTGTGAAATATGATATGTCGAATTTGAGTGAGTGATTTATGTCATACTTTATTTTGAAATAGAAAAAAAGAGAATGGAGATAAAATAAACAGATTGACTTCACATTCAGCATAGCTGAAGATAAAAAATCCAGGAAGACATAAATATATAAGGAGACAAAAGAATAGTTTTATTTGGAATATATGAAAAAAATAATAGTTTGTTACATATCGTTGGAAATGTAAATGCGTTTGTCATATAGACTAGGATTGGGGCTCCCACAGACCATAACATAAATATGTACAAGAAATAGGAGTGTGGAAAGAAGTTGGACACACTAGAATGTAATACCTGAAAAGTAGAAATGCGAAGATCAGTGGGAAGCCCGCTTCAATAACTGGATTAAAATGCATTTTCCTGTTGGATTTCGTGGCTGATCCACTTCAAGTTCTCTTCAATATAGCTTCTCAAGGGGGTGACGTTGATGTCATTGCGGATTCGAATGTTGAAAACTTCATTTTCTAATTCGCTTAGATCAGTTGAAAGTTTACACAGACCTTCATGAATGTCTCCATTCTATAGAAAATACCTGACTAGCCAGTTGTCCACCTCTTCTTCATCATATTCAACAATTGTGTAAAAATTTTCTAAAGACAAGGCCTTCAAATTATCAACTTATCGATCAAAATCTTGCTTGGTTAACATCAGGGAGTTGAGGATTAAGCTGCGGTCCTGGAAGCCGTTTGTCTTTCCTACTAAGTCTATTTTGGTGAGCTTTGTGAATAATATTTCTTTCTTTGATATTTCTTGCTCACACGATTGCACAATTAGGTACAGGTTCTTCACTTTTTGTTTCCAGCATGCTTCTAATTGAGTGAGCCTTTTTTTAGATGGGAGATCATGTTGTGTTCTTCTTGTCTCTGGCATGTTGTTGACATGAAAGGAAAAAGGGATGCCTGAGTGAACATAGAAAGTTTCTTCATTCTTTAAATCTGTCTGCAGAAGTAGGAGCAAGTTATGTGCCCTGTTCCCCAGGGAATCCATATTCTTTGAAGTTTCCCAGGCCTTGGCAATCAGTTCTATTCTTTTGTTGATATTTTTCTTGACATATCGTCTACAGGATGCGAGGAAGCTGGATGACCCTTTTATATTTGTTGCAGGGGTGCACGTAGTCACAGGCATGGCTATTTCCAAGGAACTGCCAAGCAATGGCATAGGAAACAAAGCTTCCTCTAATTCCTTAATCCAGTTCTTTAGTCTGGCATTTTTAGCTTCAATGACTACAACAAAATCATGAAGAGAATCTCTGGTTTCCTTGTGAAGTTCAAATATTTTGGATGCGTGCATATTGGCAAGGTCAAGTTCTGAAAGATGTTTTCTTTTCTTGTTTTTTACATCTCTTTTTTCAATGATTAATTTTTTTGATTCGGTTTTAAAAACAACGCTCTGGAATAAAAAGGATTCATCTTCATAAAAAATGTCGGTACTAAACACATCCATTGAGCAGGCATGATGAATTGTGTGTGTGAGCTGATCAAGGTTGCAGAATATGATTTCTAGAATAGCATCAAGATCCATGTTTTGACGGTAAAATTCCGGCTGCTCCACCTCCCCTACAATTCTTTTTCCATTCTTCTGTATGGGAAGCTCTTGAGGAAGATGTTCACTGTGTCTCTACAAAACCGTTGTACAGCTGCTAGCAGTAGTTTATCAAAAGGTTGGCTGGCTCCATACACTATTTGAAATGAAGAAATGGAGGGGACAATATAACCCCCCGAAAACATTGCTTCAATGCATGCAAATGGAAAATATCCTCATTAATGACAATATCTATGCATGCTTTATGGTGACCTGTTAGAAGTAAAAAATAGTTATTGCAAACTTAGAAGTGCAAAGGTGAGGGTTATGACCAACAACATTTAAGGATAGGAGGTTTCGTGAACGAACCAAGCTGGTGACGTGCGAATGACATTACATGGTATTTGAAATTAAGATTGGGAAGTGATTGGAGGTTTCATGAATAAAGCAAGCTGGCGGCATGTGAATGACATTCCATGGCATTTGAAATTAAAAATGGGAAGGGAGAAGAAAATGCTTCACAAAAATTGCATTAATGGAAAAACTTCTCGAGTCTTGCGTGCATCAATGACAACTTAGATGGTAGCTGCACGGTGACCTGTTAGCATTAAAGATTTATAAATAAGACACACACACACACACACATATATAAACAATATTTTTTATCATGCACATGTGCGAAGGTAACGACCATGGGAAAGAGTAAGCACGGAAGGAATGGCCAAGTCTAAAAGTGCATGGTTCGGGATTGCGGTTCTCGGGCGAGCGGGTTCAAAAGAAGGCCTCTATTGTTTGGTGTTCTACAAGTAGCACACAAAGTTCTGCGATATACAAATTGAGAAGTAGACTTGCGGGCTGGACGAGATTTGATAGACTATCTATAGTTTCTAGATCGCAGGTTCTTGGGTTGGCAGGGTAAAAAATGACGCTCTATTGTTCGGTGCCTTGCAAATATCTTATGATAATAAATTGAGAAGCAAATTTGTGAGGTGACTAGCTCAACATTCTACTCCAGGGCTGGTGGGCTCCCACAAATAAGAAGTTGTGTTATGTATTATATGTGGGTTCAATCCAATACTTTGATAGTATATTTAAAAGGTTGAGTTATGTATGGCATAACTAATTGTTGACTATTTTTTATATAGGATATTTAATTATATGACAAGATTTATAGAAATAATAAGTACAATAGTACAAAGCATAATATTAAATATGTAATTTTATAATATATATTTTTTTAAGAGACATTACAAATGGTATCAGATCATGGTTCAAAGACTAAGGTATTATGGGCTCGAAACAAAAAGAATATTGTGCTTACACAAATACTAGTATATACAACTATAAAAACTTGTAAAATAGAAGATATTTACGTCAATTATGTTTTTCACTTATCTAAAACAAAAATAGGGTATCATGGATGAAGAACCTAGTAAATCAACGCCAAGTGGACCATGGATGTATGTGGAATTAAATAGTGAGAAACCTAAAGAAAACTCTTTAGGATTGTTGGAAACCATGTGTAGCATAAAGGCAAAATTACAAAGCATCAAAGCATTAAAGTAGATAATGAAAAATTACTCAAGGTTAGTAAAGAGTAGGAAGAGTTGAATGAAATCTTACTAAATAACATGACTAAAATAAAACATAACAAGAATGTAGGACATACTTCTAGCAACACTAATGATGAATCACATAAATGTAAATATTACCCAACATATAGTGACAAAATAGAGTTGTTAACTGAAGGAAGTAGTGAGGATAGCTCCAAAAACAACAACTTACATGAGACTCCACTCAAATACAGGAAAAGAAAGTGGCATGATAACAAATTGTTGGGTGAGTTCAAAAAGATTAGACCACCCAATTTTGATGGTAAGTCTGAAGAGGGAGTAGAGGCTTGGCTTCTAAACATGGGAAAATATTTTCAGATCTACAAATATCCAGGAAATTTGAGGGCTAGGTTGGTTTTGTACCAACTGAATGGTAAATATGCCATTTGGTGGTAAGGGAATAAAACAATGAACAATATTAGAAGCAGTGAAATGAAATGGAAAGTGTTCAAAAAGTACTTTAAAATAAATATTTAACATAAAGATACATTGACGAAAAATACAAGGAATTTCATTATCTCAAACTAGGACATATGACTATTGAGTATTTTGTTACTAAGTTTGTAAATTTGATGAGATATGTACCTTAACTTTGAGAGGAAAAGGAAAAGGTTCAACGGTTTATGAGTTATCTACCTCAAGCATACAAGGATTAAATTGAGTTCCTTAATCCCAAGACAATGGATGAAGTATTAAGACATGAAAAATTATCTTAGAATCAATTTAAATAGAGGTTGGAAAATATAAAAAACACAACAGAATAGGAGCAAAGATAAGTTTGATCCCAAGAAGAAATAATTTAAGCATCCCCCTCACCCATCACATAGTTCACTGGTTAGGAGAAATAGATTCATTAGACAACAAAGTGTATCAATTCATAATAGAAGTAAACCTACAGATTTGGTAAACAAAAAAGCTCGACCACCTTTGCAATGTTAGGGTTGCAAAGAACCTTATTTGTATAGAGATTGTCCTTTAAATAAAAACAAAAAATTGAAAGTGCACAACATCCAAGAAGCGACAACAGTAAATGACATGGCTATATGCACACATAAGATTAATGATGCCTTGGAAAATCAACAAGCTGAAGGCGTTGGTTGAGGTGTGTTTCATTGTTCGCCTTCCTTCACCGGCTCCCTACCCATCTCCTCAGCATACCTAATAACATATCAGGATTATGTGAGAAAGGGATTAACACTCCTCTATTTTTGGGAAACAATTTAGCAAAATTTTTTGTTCCTTTTGGCCCCTTCACTATGCAAAGGAAAGGGATAACCTTCCCTTCACTATGCTCAAGGGATAACCTATGGAAATTCACAAATTCTCTCCCATCCATTCATTCGAAGTGCTCTAAAGGGTTTAAGAAACATGAGTGAGAGGGCCTCCTTCCATTCCCATCTCCTCCCATAGTTCATACTTCACATGCTTAGCTCGTCTTCCTACCTCAGAAGCCAACCACAAATCCTTTTCTTTCTTATTTCATTCTACAAGACCTTACCTTTGCTATGCTCTTTGAGGGGAATAAATATGAGTACCTTTCTCGGTTGCCCCAATTCTGAAGAAATGGGTTCAGAGCTTAGGTAAGTGCTTCCATCGGGTCTTCTGGCGGAGGTGAATAAGTCATGTTCATTATGCCGCATCTACAACATCCCCATCCCCCTATCTATCCATACGAAAGGGAAATTCACTCTTCTCCTTCCATATCATCATTGTTATTCATCCAGGCTAGGTCGAAGAGAAAGCATTATGAAAAAGTTCACAGTTCACCCTCGATTAAAAATAGTTAGCTGGGGGATTCATGGGATAGCTATTACGTAAATAATATTTATTATATCTTAATCTTTCCCACCTTGTTCTATTGTTGCTTTCCACAGGTATTCTGGGGCTCTACCCCTCATTCTCTTGGATACGCTTATTCAATTGATAGTGGGTCACCCCCTCCTTACATTGCTTCCTGGAAATAAACCAAAAAGAACAGAGACGTACCTATAATAGCCTTTGGGGTCACCCTATCATCCCATAGAGTGTTTGGGAGCGTGTTATGCCAATTCCTATGGTTTTCAACAATGGTTCACTTAATGATTCTGATTCAATTTTGATTAGTGGACTCAACCAGACCATTTCTCTGGGGGAAATGGTGAGCAGAGTAACGAAAGACAATTCAATTTTCTAACACATATTTTGACATATGAATAGATTAAAAATAAGTAGCATTATCAAATACAATAGATAAGGGCATACCGAACTGTGTGAAGATACTTTCCTCCAAAAAATGGATTACTGCCTTCTCATTTACCTGGGTTGAAGGGATTTCTTCCGTCCACCTTATGAAGTAATATGTATCTATGATGATATACTTGTGTTGCTTGCTCAAATGAGGATTAAAATCTCCAATAACATCTATCCCCCATTGCTAAAAAGGTCTATTGATTATAACTGATTGTAAGGGGAAAGCCGCCTTCTTTTATCTCCCAGCTCCAAATTAGAAGATTTTACACTTATGAGCATGAGCATGGGAATATTTAAACAATGTGGGATGATAATAACAAGATATAAGAACCTTGTGAGCTGTGGTATCACCAAAAAAATGGCCTCCTGCTGGCCCATCAAAGAGGTCCTTCAAAACTATTTCCGCATCATCTTGTTCTAAACATATCAATAGTACCCCATCATAATTATTCCAAAACAAGAAATCATTAATGAGTGAGTACTGTGCAGATTTCAATCTAAGATCCCTTCTTTCTATAGGACCGATATGTGAAGGGAAATCTCCATGGTGAATAAAATACTTCAAGTCAACATACGATGAGCTTTCTTGAGTAGTGGTGAACAAGAATTCATTAGACATGACAATGAACTTGTTTTCCCAACCTTGGTCTTCTTCGACTGCCTGATCGTTAGATTCAACGTCAATCTTGCACATGCCCTGGCCTCATAAAATATTGGATGGTTTGAAATCCAAATCATATTCTTGAATTGCAATCATCCAGTTACCTCTTCTTTCTCCATTTTTGTCCACGTAAAATAAAAAGTCCATGCAATCTTTTTTTGGGAAGATCAATTTTGTGGGAAAGTTTGTCAGACATTGCGCCACCCATTTAGATGTTAGAATACTCCCATTATTCTCCACATCGAGCAGAACGAGGCCTCCCACATCCTTGGGTATTATACAAACATTCCAAGGCACCATTGGAAAACCCCGAATGCCACCATAATTGGCCAACAAATACGGTTGTAGGATCTACTCCAACATGCGAAACTGAGATTTGCTAGGTAACCAATATGACACATAATATATATGATAGGTCTGGAGTATCCTTCCCACTACAGTAAACTTCCTAGCAAAGGGAAGGTCCTTATTTTGTAGAAGAGAAGATTATGTTGCAACCACTGAAGAAATGAATCCCACAAGGCAACTTGAGAGAGGCCTACACCAAATGGGATGCCAAGATATATCACTATAACTTATGGATGTATAAAATTCCATTACGGGGGGAATCCAAATAGGGGATTTTTCAAGTCCCACAAAGAAATAGTTAGTTTTGTGCTTATTGACAACTGCCCCAGAGGCCTCACAAAATATAGCTAAATAATCTCTAGCACCATCAACCAAATCTTTGTCGGCTCACACATAAATAATTGAGTCATCTAGAAAATGGTTTTTCACCATCTCTGAATAATCAGGCAGAGAAACAACCCTTAACTTTCTTTGCATATGAGAAACTTCCAAAAAGTATCCCAAGGCATCTACTATCAACACATAAAGATGCGGTGCCAAGGAACATCCTTGTCTAATAGATCAATGAAGGAGGATATGGGGATAAAGAGAGTTGTTTACCGAAAAAAAGGTGGAGGCAAAGGAAAAAAGAGTGTTCACCATCCCCACATATCTTGGACCAAATCCTATACATTTCAACATATCGGTAATGAAGGACTAGTCAATACGATCATATGCTTTTTCAAAGTCAATCTTTAAGAAGAGATCTCCCTGGTCAGTCTCCCTAGTCCACTCCATTGCCTACCATGTCGAGAGCATTGTATTCAAGATGAAACACCCCTACAAAAAACCTATTTGTTCCCTTAGAAAAATGTTCCTAGCAATATCCCACATCCCTAGTGCATTCACCTTGGCCATAATCTTGTAGGCAACACTCAATAAAGTTATAGGACGCCACCCTCTTATAAAGTCTCTGGCGACATTCTTGGTGATCAATTTAATAAATCCCTAATTAAGGGATTCTATCAAATAACCAGTGGATAAAGATTCATATGTCAAGCAACATAAATCATCTCCTACAATGTCCCACATTTCCTTGTAAAACTCACAAGGAAATACATCAATCCAAGAATATTTTCCATTCTACATTGAACAAAGTGTAGCAAAAATCTCATCTTTCGTGAAAGCCCTGTCCAATCTGTCATGGTCTCCAACAAATAATTTATGCAGGACCACTTGATAACATGAGTTCCTCACAACCACCACTGAGTTCAACAAAGTGTAAGAATAAAAGACATGACTAAACATACCTCAAATCTCAGCCAGGTCCTCCTCAAGAGTGATATAAGGTCCGCGCAAGCCAAGCATCCTATGGACTACCACTTTCTTCTTTGAGAAATAAAATAATAATTTTGAACCCTCATCCCCTCCTCTATCCACTACAAATGGGAGAAAATATGAGCCCCTCTGGTTATGTACTCCTCCTCTCTATGCACCACCAACTACAACTGCGCTGCATCCTCCTGGAGAGTAATATTATGAAGATCCTCCTAAAGTAAGGTATGAACCTCCTCTAGCCTCTATCTATCCTCCCTAACCACTTGAAAATGCTTGCGATCCATCATCCTCTCATAAATTTGACAGTTCATCGAAAAACAACCTCCCAACACAGAATCCAACCTCTATCCCCAATAGGGTGAAGGATGAGGTTCTACACATGGTGAAAAAGAGCATGGAAATCAGGAGACCCCAAATGAGAAACATTCATATTGAACAAGGAAGAGGGCTTCAAATCCACTACATGACCTACCGATATGAAAGTTTGGATAAGAAAATTATTTGATATGGTCACCTCAATCAAAACATCCACTAGATGTAGACAAACAAAAAAATAAATGTCTTCCCCAGGGCCATACACACAATCTAGTTTTTCCTGAACTCTATTCTTCCCTTGTCTAAAATTAGACTAGGTGAACCATCCCCCATAATCCAACCATTTTTTCCAATTAGGGTAAAAGAGCTGTAGATTTTCCTTGCATCTTGACCAAGCTTTCTTTTCCAAACCGCTAACCAGTGTACCAACACCACCTCATGGATCACCAACCCATTCTACCATATTAAAGTCTCCACCAACAATCCAATATGCATCAGGAAATGAGGAAGCTATCTAGTCCCATATCTCTCTCCGATTCGAACTGAGTTTGGGTGCATAATCTGAACAAAACCCCAACAAGATATCTTGAATCAATAGGGTAATCCAAACACACTTGTTGGCAGGATCACATCTATTCCATAAAAAAAAGTTATGTAAGTACGGGGAGATAGAAAGGACCAACCCCCCCTCCCTATGCATGATATGTGGTCCAAGAGGGACCATTCCAACAATAACTCGTAAGGTTATGAAGCTAAAATACAACATATTTTACTTATTACAAAAAAACTACATCCGACTTAGTTCGCTGAAGCATTCCATGAAAAACTGCTTATGGATTGGGATCATCATCCCTCTTACATTCCAAGATAGAAGGGAGAACTTAATTAAAGGAATAGAGGGTTTCCCAGAGTACTGAACCTGTTTCTCAATTCTACATTCCCCAAACAAGAACCCCCCTATCAGGAGAAAGGGCCACAACTTCCTTGAAGGACTTCACCCGAGGAACGAGACACACTACTCTACCAAGTTTATTCAGATGAGTGGGAGACGAAGCTTCCTTTCACTTGTTGTATTTGACTTGAAAAACACAATAAACATCCATACCTTGAGTATAAGCACTAGCCCCTACAGAATACGAAGGGACAAATCTTTTACTCCAATATTCTCTCAACAAATTCTCTAGGGACAAGATTCTGAACGAGTTGCAAGATGGGACCCTTAGTACTTAGGGGAGATTATTGAACCACTTCCCCAAAATATCTACCACCAATGCTCTGATATGGATGAGCCAAAGGCCCACCCTCCTTGGCTGTTTTCCCCGAACCAATTGACGAACCAATGTCCTTAATTGAAGGCGTTGTTGAGGCAACTGCGTTTTCACCTTGGGAAGCATTCATAGAGGGTCTCCAATGAGGGAATTCACGAATGAGGTGATCTTGCACCTTACAAGTAAAGCAATAATTTGGAAAATTCAAGTAATAGATGTTCTGCTGGCGAGCAACTTCTACTGTCATGACAAAGATAAACAAAGGGAGCTTCTTCTTCAAATCTACTTTTACACAAACCCTCAGGATAGGTCTAAATGAATTCCTCTATCCATCCAGTATGAAAACCTTACCAAAATGATTGTGAAGCATATATACAAATAGTTGTAGGTTAGTTGGAAGCGCAGGAAACACCAACCATAGAGGATAGTATGCTTGCCCCTGATCCTCTGGGTTCAAATCTTCCCTCCATGATTGAATATAAGCCAATGACCCCACAATGTTCTAGGTACCATATTGCAAAACTTTTCAGGATGCCACCTCTAAATTAAACAAAAGGCTGACATATTTGGATCCCATCCCCTAGTAGGAATGCAAAGAAATCCCCATGGCTTCCCAATTCAACGGGAACCCATTTGTTAAATGCTTCCTTATTTGACATATGGCGAAGGAAGAAAATAATCACCCCATGACGCTCTAGGTTTTTCTATCCTTCAGAATACTCCTTGTTACCAAATAGAAAAATTGAAAGTCCCCATCCCCCATAAGAAAGGAATTGGGGCTAGCCTAAGGTTTTCAACCACCTTAAATAAAAGAAAATAATTAAGAACTTAGTTTCCCTTAGTGTTGGGTTTCCCTTAAGGGTTACCTAGTACGTAGGGCCTTTAGTGCTTTGATGAAGATGGATTTCCTCTGCCCTAAACTGGATTTACGTGTTAGAGAGAATGGATTTCAATTTATTTCTTTACCTTCCAGGGTAGAAAGGTTGTAGAGAGCTAGTCTATTGTTGTTAGCCCCATAGGGCATCTTAGTTGTTAGCTTCACAGAACACCTCATGCTAAAATAAAAATAGAAAAGAAAAAATAATTAGTAACGTTTCCATCGTTCCTTTCCCTCCCAATGGATGGTCGGGGTGAGTATTCATCCCTCACCCTAAGTTATTAGCGTTGAAAAGAGGGGGAAGCGGGCAAGCAATAAATTCCTCTCCCTTTGGTCGAGCCTGCTTGCACATCCTTGTCTTATTTTTTCAAGACATAGCAAGACCTTTGATTCTGAGGGAATGATTTCCCAAACGAAGTTGAGACGGGTCTAGTTTCCACAGTGATGGGGTGTCCTTAAGGGTCACCTAGTACATAGGGTCTATAGTGTAGCGATTATAGGTTCCTTGCTAGCACTCGTAGTGTAAGGTCTCCTCATTTCTTACCATAAAATATTTCTTACCATAAAATCATGTTGATGCATGATAAGTACAGAGAGGACCCTAGAGTCAATAAGGAAAGTCAATGGTTACGAAGGCAAGTTGATAAGGAAAGAAGATACTTGTCTTTCCTCCAATCAAAATATCCATGCATATAAGGAAAGCGTGAACCTGTAGACCCTATCTTTCCTTTCCTTTTATAAAAGTACACAGGAGATCCATATGTGTTTATTTTGCTGGGTGTGTTTTTGTAACATGGATCTATTGTTTACTAGGGAAATTTGAATGAAAATATCTCATATTGATTAGTTAGTGAAATGGGGATTGAAGAATGGAGATTGAACAAGGCGAGGTTATTCCGTTATCCATGTTGGTTTTTCCTTAAGTTGAGTAGGATTCTCATCTAACTAAATACTGAGCCATGACCTACAGACTAGATCCATATAGTTTAGTACCAACTTTATGGGAATGTACACCTATTTTTTAGGTTCTTTTATTATTGGGATTGAGAGACTTTGTTACTAATTAATAGGATTCATGTATACCTATTTTTGCAAGGATATAATTATACCTGTTTTTGCGGGGATATAATGCTCAAGGTGTTTTCCTTTTTCTTTGTTTTAAAAGGTTATGCGGGGACCTCATGCTCATGCTCATGCTTGTTCATTTCATGCTCGTGTGGGAAATCACATTCAAGGAAATTACCCTTACGATAAGTAAGAGAGTACACATATTGCTACCACTCCAATAATAGAGTGCACCACTACTGCTCCAAGAGAAAACTCCTCTAGTACAAGTAATTAGGCAAGTCATAATTATTTTCATGAGGCTTTTACTGCTACTGCTTTGGTAATGGATTCTCTTGTTATATGGGATTTTAATGAGGCTTTTCATGAGGCTTTCACTTTCCTTTCCACTACCGCGCTGCTATGAAGGACACACACTAGAATTTCCAAGAAAACAAGTTGGGACCAAGCTTCCAAGCCACTCACTGAACTATGGTTAAATGGGAACTCTTCCTATGGTTAAGTACATGCTACAAGCTCTTGACCCATGATTATTTCCTTATGTTCAGTTAACCTCCATATCCCTATTATTTTATGGTGAAATGGGAGTTAACATAGACGCTAGGGGAATAGAAGTACACACTTTATAGGAGCTGCTAAGAGTAAGTTACCGCTACTACTCAAAGAGTCTTTCCTAAGGATATGGCTTGTTTTCTTCTTTCTATAATAATGATAAGAGTATGCAATAGTAATCCATGAAGTAGGAAAGAGTAGGCTTGAGGGTAGGTAAGAGAGAAGTTAGGCCAGAGAGAGGGTAGGCTAGAGAGAGAGAGGGTAGGCTTAACACTGTTAGGCCAAAGAGAAAGAGAAGAGCGACACACCATACTTTCTTTAAATGAGCAGGAGAGAGAGACACCATTCTAGTGTGCGAGGAGAGAGAGAGAGAGACACCCGAGGAGAAAGAAACCATTCTAGCAAGGAGAGAGAAACACACCATTCTAGCTAGGTAAGAAACATGTTCTCACTCATCATCTCAGAAATAATATAATTAGTTTAGAGAATATCTTACTAATCAACTAACCTTCATTATTCATTCGAAAGTGTAGACATACCTATCACTTATAATTGAGGGTAGGAAATAACAATAGTAGGGCAAAGCTATAGATAAACTACACTTCCTTTCAATAGGTTCAATCTAAAATAACCATAC